>JAQFZE010001593.1:0-17310 GCA_034695245.1 Dicyrtomina saundersi | reverse complement strand
AGAATCTATACATAATTTCCCCCTATATTTTTTTGACTTAAACTCCCATAAATATTTGGAGCGTACAGAATGTGAGCGTTAACGTACAAGGAACGTTTCAATGTTTGCTTAATTTATTACGTGATTGCTGGAATGGAAGTTTATCTTTATGTTCAACAAGATTGAACTCAAGGTTTCCGTTGTTTCCTTCCAAATTCTGTGAGCGTAGTATTATAATAGGCGAGAGACTTGGGCTAGGAGGAGAGTGTGAACAGAAAGCCTACAATTAACGTGAGACATGAAAAATTGTTTAGCTTGATTTTGATGGCTGAGGCATGGTGAATGGTGAGGCTGATGATGGTGATGTTGGACTGCCATGCTACACCCCATACGTTCGCATAATAATACATGTTATGTTGATGTTGGCGAAACGTACCGTGTGTTCTGTACTCTGTACCATAGTGTATCTGAATTTCCCCTGTTGTTAATGTAAATATGTAAATCAAGATCAGATTTGATTATTTAAAAAAGACTATTCATTTGCATACTAATGTGTTGCGTAATTCCTGAGCCAGATGAGGAAAGTGCTTCAGTGCATGAAAGGAATTAATGACGCTCGAAACTTTTAATGTGTATCCTCAACTATTTATTATATGTTTCTTCTCCTCACACTCAATGTCATCCTGAAAACGGATTTTCATTTTGCTCAATGTCTTTTGGGAATTATTTTAGAAGCAAATTAGTATGACGTACTATGTGAGACTGAGAATAAATATTCAAAAAGAATAAAAAGACAGTTTAAAGGATATTGAAGTTTTAATTATACGTCTCAGGAGTATAATAATAAGCTGTTTCTATTTTTTTTTTGGTTAAGAAGAAATGATTATTGTGACTTTGTTTTCATGAGTATAAATTTTTTTTTGCAGTACCGAAAGCGGATGGGATAATCCTTTCCGACCTGACGGCGACCTGAGTAAAGAGGCAGATCAAATAGTAGAACTGATCAAAGAAGGCAAGCCCATTAATGATGAAACGCTGCGGAGTAAAAGTCCCAGTGTCAATGAGACGATAAACTCTGTGTCCTACCCAAATATGTTGAACGTAAGATTGTGGCAAAATTAAATTTACAAAATATTTAAATCAAAATCTTTAAAACAAAATCTTTAAAAATTATTTGCTACACTAATCATGATTTATTTAAATGGGAATTTTGTGTGTGTGATTGAAAAAATAGGCTTCACCGAAAGGGAAAGGTGCAAATGGTTCAGCTCCGAATGGAGCTGGGGGAAGTGGATCTGTGGAAGTTCAACATGGAGTTGTTGCACCAGCAGCAACCTCGGGTCAAGTTGAGCATGTCGTCCTCAAGAAAAAGAAAGGCTGCTGTGTTATCCAATAGACTATAGTTTTTAAAGCTTATATAATATATATATATATATATAAATATATACATACATCTATAATATATAGTAGGCTACGCATAAGATAATACTATACATGTTATTCTAATTACATATTACTCTAAATGTAGTACCTATACTATTATTATTGTATTATTGTATAATACATTTAACTATGCATACATATATCCACCCTATGTACTTTGGACCTTCTATATTATTATGATTATTATTATTATTACTGCTACTATCTATTACTTTATCGTAATTGTAATCATTAAATAGTTGCAGGCATTATTAGCACAAAACAATAATTACCTATTGTAATTTTTCTTCTTTTAAAAAAAAGTTAGCTTTGTAAAAATACTAAAATACAGATTATAATATATTTATGTAATTCAATTGATTTGTATAATTTAATTTTAATTTAAATACCAGTGCGTACATGGGGATGACAAATATTTTTTAGTCTCACACTGCACGTACGCCTTCGCAATTAAATTTAAATTTTGTTGTTGTCTGTATTGTCGTTCGTGAGTATATATATATAATTATTCTTACTGTCCTGTAAGTTGCGTTGTAATAAGTATATAGAATTTGATGAGAGGACCCGTGAATAAAACAATGTACTAAGTTTTACATTAAGATTTGGATTAGTAAAATGATAAATTACATTAATTTTAATTTTAGTCTCTCCGACAGTGCTAAGTGTACTAATCGTATTCAGTTTAAAATCCATAGGACAAAAATTTTCACACACAATCTTTTAATATTTCTTCTCTGTAACCAGTCTGTTTATTATTTTTTACCTTAATTCTTTCACAAGCCGTTATTTTTTGAATTAGCTTATGATAACAACCTTCAAAAGTTGAAACAAATCAAATTGACAATTATTATAATATGTACTCATAAAATTTACAGTAAAAAAAAATATGTAGAATGTATTTGGAATGAAGAATTTGATACAGGAAATTGAAATAGAATTTTAAGAAGAAGCTATCTTCGTATACATTAGATTTACAACTATTACATGGATACAAAGTCGTCTGTTACAAAATTACGGTATGAGTAATTAAATTGAAACTACAACTAGATAAGGAGTAGTATATGGCTTATGGGATTATTATAAATATCCTAAAAGACTCTGTTAAGATTATTTAAAAAAAAATGCTCTAACGTCTTCTGAAGAAAAAAGAATTCAAGTATGTTAAAAATATGAAATATGTACGGACATAATATACATACGGAAAAGATACAGAATACCTAGGACCCACTACTATATAGTTTAGAGTTATAGGCTATGTGAAATAATTATACGGAAAAATTCATTGACGGGAATGGCTACTACTGAAGGATTTTGGAAAGCTTACAGTGAAAAGAAATTATAAACAAATTTGTTGTTCGGAATTTGGACTGAATTGTGAATGACTAAGTCAGGCAGAGGCAGTCTGTGGGAGCAGACGTGCTTGCCAGCCGATAGACATTGTTATTAAAAAAATGTCTTATCATCACACACATTAACTTACATTAGATTTTATGCAAAAACGACCCACGCTATCCAATACTATACATAGTTGATATAGTTATATATTTAGTATAGACCTTAAGTATATCTGTAATGCTACTTACACTAGAAATATATACTATGCTTACACTAATATAAAATTAATTAAAGCTTCAAAAAGTAAAAGTAAAAAAAAAAAACAAAATCTACTTTTGACAAAGGTACCTCGTAAAAAAATGAGAGTAACCTTAAACTTTGGCATGCTATAAATTATACAACAACAACAAAAAATATGATAAAGTATACACAAACAAAACTACATACCTAGTATGTAATCAGCTAAATGACAACTAAACTAATATTTAGATATTTACATTTTTCTTGTAAGCTTTAAAAATCATAACCGTAAACATATTTTAGTGAGTACTACTCGTTATCGTAAATTACCAAACAAACTATGAGTAGAGATGAAAGCCCATGTACGGTGAACGGTACACACGGTCGGTATAGCAGTATCATACTAATATTGATAATGATAATAATAATAATACTTGTACTATTGTATTTGTAAGAGAGTACGTGTAAAAAAAATTATGTAATTGTCGTCAGTTTGGACTTCAATGAGAAAGCCCAGTAGGCAGCTAAAAATTGCATTTTGCATTTGTAAATACTATACTACACACTACTACAAATACTATGATTATGATAATATATTTAGAGTGAACTACAATGTATAAATATTATTATTATTACATGGTATTCATAATTTATATTGATATTGATAAAATACTGACGTACTATGTTGACATTCTGTCATTATACAGGGATACATTGTCATTGAAGTTTTTTGAGTCCAAAAGAAAAAAAAAGTAAAAGTCCGAAGCTCTTTAAATAAGGCGAATGCGAATGAATGATAATGATGTGTGACGAGTGACGAGGTTGACCGACCGATGCGATCGCGATGATTGTCTAATCTAAATTCCTCTTTCTATCGTTTCAAAAGCAAACAATTTACAAATTCTACTAAGAAATTAGTATGTAATATTCTGTAATACATAATATAATCAACTATTTCTACTGGAAGCTGTCAATTTTCCCCTATTTTACAGTCGCAGTAGCAAAAGTTTCTAATAACATGTAGTAAGTATATATACGTACATAAACTATATAAAGTGTATGTATGTCACGTCTATATGTATAGCTATCTACACGGTGCCATATAACATTTGACTCCCTGTCCACAGTCAAAACGGACAAGACTACAAAAACGTGCAATAACTTATTTCCAAGAGAATTTTACTCCAAAAAACCCGCAATATAAAATATACAAAGTCGGTTTGCACAAAACTTTTTGTGGCCCAAAAATGGACATTTTTAACGATTCTGTACAAAAGTATTCGTGACAAAATTCTGGAGAAAAACGAGTTTTCAGCAACAAAAAACAGCAGTCAAACGCCGCCTTTGGCCGTCCAGTGTTTTGGTCATATGTTTAATTACAAGCCGGTTTTCCAAAATATGCAGATAATCGTTGCAAGATTTGCAGTAAAATCCTCTACAAAGTAAATTGCATGATTTTGTGGTTCTATCCATTTCGAGTGTGGATAGGGGACTAAAGGTTATATGGCACCTTGGCTATACTGTCTACACTATGTGTGTATCCTTAAAGGTTGTTTAATTGATATTAATAATTGAAAGATTGTGGAATTGGATGAGTGCAATCGGACTGTCAGCGTCAACTTTGGAATGCTATTATTATACAGTATAATATATTACGCTACACTTAATGATTAAGATTGTGACTACTATGCATTATATTATTCAATATAATTATGTATAAAGGAGGAAAGGAACATTAGCTTTACATTCTGCAGTGAGTGTAGTGTGTAAGAGTGACAGAATATTTGTGTGTGAGTGCGATCGCGTTATATAAAAAAATAGAGCATACTGTTTGTATGGATGTTGTACTATGTATTCAAGTTTAAAAGTCTCCAAGTAATCTATAGTATGCACACGAAGAAGAAGAAAAAACTTTAACTATACAGATGATATAAAGCCTTTTATAACAATGTTGTTAGCGCATTTAAATTTAAATAAATATTTAAAATCTATAGAAGTACACGTGGACTAATGTGACTGTGGAAAGGAGTTACATGAACGTATAAAATATATTCTATGACTATAATAATAATTATACATAATGAAAAAAAAAAGAAGATGAAAAAGAAGAAGGAGAAGGAGGGAGCATTAGCATTACTATTATTACTACTTTTGCTCTTGTCTTTGCTAAAAATACAATTTGTTCACGTTTGTCGTGATGATTAGTAATTAAATTAGATAATTACATATTTAATTATTTTATTGTTGTTTTCAAAACCTTCGGTGATTGCGTGATTAATACTTACTATGTAGGATATTATATTATTATTACTATATAAAATATATTATTCTTTTTAATCTATTTTATCTTGTGGCTAATTACAAATACAAGTACATACAATGATATGATATGATAATGATTATTACATGCATATATTATTTTTCCTGTCAATTGTTTTTTGGTTTTTTTTTGCATTTAGTATTCCAGTTATTTCAAATTCATTCTCGTTTTTTTTAATGAAAAATAGTTCACTGTCACGGATTTACATACTACATAGCCTCTGCTGCTAATAATAGTGCTACTACCACTCCTGCAACTACAATGAAGTACACAAAAGTACTATGCAATTTACTGCTCAGAAAAAACAGATATGCTAAATTTTAATGTCATATACTGCGTCGTTCTAGTTCCAAACTTCTTATACATCTCGATATATATTTCTAATATCGAGGTCAAGAATCATAATCCGAAAAACAAATTATCATTCTGAAGTTAAAGGCGTGTATATTTAAACAGGACATATACATAAATATAATTATATCTAAAGACCTTTACCGGCTACGTCAAAAAATAAATCGCTTGACTAACACTTATTATACCAGTTTTAGTACAGGGGTAAAGCTACAAAAAATGCGTGTCGCAGTACATTTCATTGGCGTTGTTGGTTGTCGTTGTAGTACTTTTAGCGTCATACTTTTTGGGTCTAGTTATTATGGTAATCAGTAGTCATATTATTCGTATTTTCTTGGCTAACAGACGATTAGTTTGAAAACCTTCCCATTAGCAAAAATTTTATTGCGTAAATAAGATTTATAATTCTATAGTTATTGTATGACAATGGGTATTTTCTCTCTTAATTCTTGATGGTGCTACCGCTGTATGATTTCCTTAGCCGTGATTTTATGATACAGAAGAATTTAGTTATGAGGAAATTTAAAGTTAAAGTAGAACTGACAAACTGAAACTACACACCAGCTAAATACTTTCAAACTAACTTTTAGTGCGCACAGAACAGAGGTAGGAGATCTAATTTTCACGAATACTGTAAATTCTAAAGAGCATCAGCGTTATCAGTAGTCACACAGATGTTATAGTATGACATACAGGTACGGATACAGAACTACTCCAATTATTATTAAATAGCGTATAAAATTAAGAATAACAACATGCTTCCACTGTGAATCTTTCGTTTTCTTGGAGGACTATACTAATTATAGTTATAAGTATGTCTATTTAAATCTATACAACTGGGCCTGGTCCGCTATATCTCTATCTCTGATATAGGTATGAGTGGTCTACATAAAATATTATGTATATAGTCATAAGTTCATTCGTGCGCACACGCAAAATGAGGAAGTCATTGAAATTGTTTAGAAAATCAGGGTTTGTGTCGAGAATAGTGTAGCGTGAAGTCTGTCAAATGTCAAATCAGAATGTGTGAGAAAATTCTCATGACATTGCCAAGATGGCTTCAGGAAAAACTTCCTGATTTGCTCCGGGAAGGAAGGACGAGGCCGAGGCCGGCAGAATGGTACTAGGAATTTATTATAGAAATATTGAAGTATTGAAATATCTATGGAAAGGAATGAAGCAAAAGGATAATGAATTATGATCTTGATGAAATTTAGGAATTTTAAAAATTGCATAGTCATCTTTTAGATAGTGGAAGACCTCTGTACTCTATTGCTGTCCGTAGTTTGTGAGTTCTGTATATTAGACTGTAATCTGTAGATGACATACGGTCATACATACTTATATAGTAATGTATACTGGAGCGAGGGTGTGGGTGGAAGTGGAAGTGTGAAGTAATGCGTCAAAATTTGTTTTAAAAGTCAATTCTTGAAGGTGACGCGAGGCGTAGACGTGTGTCAAAACAAAACTCTTTACTACTCATCAACATAATTTAAACTGAGATTGTACTGTGAGGGAAGCTTTTCCATGTAGTGGATTTGGATTTGTTGTTTGTAATTTGTAAATGAGATGAGTGAACAATTTATTTATGGATTATATGGCGTGGTCATAAATATTAATTCAGGATTATGGATTATAATTAAAATTTTAACATATTGTAGATGCATGGGACTTTACATAACATTACATTACTATACTTGCGTGTAGTTGCTTAGCCTTAGATTAACTCTAAACGACCTTCATTATACAGTAGAATAGGTTGACTATATACTGTACACGTACTCTTTAATAATTAATTCGGCTATGTAATCTGTCTCTACTCTCTACTAAAAACTGTATTGGGTATTTGTGCTCTCGTGTGTGGTGAGTTGGTGGGTTGATTGGTGTGGTGTTGGTAGATGTAAAAAAAAACAAATTGACTAGGCTTATTTATTTAATTAATTATGTAATAATTATTGAAAATTGAAGGCAATAATTATAATCATAATAAGATTTGCTAACAATTTGACAGCTTCTAAACCAAATGAATGTAAAATTTAAAGTCATAATGATAATTATAATTACGAATAACTACTTAAGTAAGCTTAGTACATTTTTTTTAGATTTAGTTTGAGTAGTGTTACTTATACAAATGAATATGGTGATGGTTTTACTCATACTCTAAGTCTCTAACACGCATTAATTAATCATAATCTATAGATGTATACAAAATCAACATATAGCAGATATATAGAATTATTGACTATAGTTATATAATATAACTTACCTGCTAATTTCTACTGCATGAATTCCTCACCACGATGTAACTCGTTTTCGATTTCGATTTCGATCTTTCAGAACGTCTTTGAAAACTGAATCTTCACATGATTATCAATATGAGTATAGGCATTGACATTACATTTATGTTACATTTTAATTCCTCTGCAAAATAATTATATTAGTACCTATATATTATATTTAAGCTGAATCCTGAAACTTGAAAACCTGAACCCTACTATCTAAAAAAAAAACATTTATACGAATATATTTTTTTTACTTGATTTAATTTTAGTTCTATAACTTTTGCTATTGACAAAAATATTATAGTAGTTAATACAATCCCAAAAATCCCGCAGCGTCAGTGATTTAAAAACAAAATAACAAAAACAACCATAAACTTAAAAACTTTAATACAGATTCGTATATAGTAAAATAAAACGTGATGTAATGATCATGCTAATTTATACTGCTAATGATAATGAGTATTTTCTTTCGACTTTGACCACAAAATACAAAACTAAAATAATCAAAAAATCATACTATGCCTTGTTCAAAACATCGAGAATTTTGAATTTTGAAAACTATCTGTCACAAAACATTTAGAAGCTTTAAAACAATTTTCAATACAGTTTTTGAACAGTATCCTTACTTAAATTTATAGTTACTACACTATAAAGAAAATACTGATAAACTTAGAAAAATTACACAATTAAATGAAAAGGAAATACATTTGTTTTTGAGTGTTTTAACTTTTTGAAACTCAAGTATTTGAATTCGCTAATACCAATTCAATTGTTAATTGTCTTTGGTACACGACATATAAAAAAAATGATAATATGGGAAATGGGATGTTTATATACACAAATAAGAAAGGACTTGAAGAGTAAGAACTTTTGACTGCAGTGTCTCTTTATCTTTTCCATTAGATTTTTATGTAAACTATATAAGGTAACTAAAACTTGGTGTCTAATACATAATTTTAATTACTATACATTATTAATATTATTATGAATATTGCGAATTGCAGTAGGTAGCTTTTTATATAGGTGAAATAAATGTGGGAGTGTTCCAATTACTGATATCGTATGGTCATGGTCTTTTGGAGATAGCAGATTAAGAAATAACCTTTTACTTGTCGTCTTACGTCATCGTGATTTCCTACAAGTTTATAGGTGTATAATAATACGTAGACAAATAGAAATCCACACTAACGTCGCGTCTCGTGATTATTGTACTGTATTCGTAATTAGTAAATTATCTTCAACGTTTTTTTGTGGGCCTTTCCTATAATAATTATTTGAATATATTACTATTCAAAATTACACTTGAGTTAGAATTTTATGCGGTTTTCAAATTGAGTCACAGATGCGTTGGACGATTATGGTTATTACAAGTGTGAGTGTATTCCGAGAAGGGTGAGATGAAAGTAAATGTAAACATAAGCATTTTCTTCATTTTTATTATGATTTTAATTTACGCTATTGAATAATTGCGTTAACACATTTTGAAAATGAGGGAATTTTGAGTCATGCCTGTCGCCTGTGGGAATGGCAGGTGACAGGTGTATACAGAAGATTACAAACTACTGATATACATACGAATTTCGTTAGCATTGGAAAATATTGAATGATCGTGCTTGTGAAATGTCTATATACTATACATTTATAGTATGCTATATAATCATACTATTTACATTACATTTACAATGAATCCTTTCTACATTCTAGAAACAGTTATTATTGTTAAAGTAAAAGTCATTGTAGAAAATGTTAGTAGAGAAAATATGGAATTCGAATACAATTATTATTACTATTATTATTATACATGGTTGAAATTTCAAATTTTATGATAAATGACCGCAACTATTACACCGGCATCGGCAACCGGTAGCGGGACATCTGGGTAAAAATAGTTATTATATCTGAGTTGTAAGGAAGAACGAGAACACTATGTTCTCTCACTAAATACATGTGTCGAATTTCTTTCGTAAGTTACATGTATAACAATAGAAAAATAGACATGCATGTATGTACATAATTAACATCAATTTATATATGTGTAGTATGTATAGTATTTCTGTATTTCCTTGGAAAGTTCATAGTGAGGCCCGTCACCTTAATAATTATATGATTGCTGTTGCTGTACTACCATTTCGTTTGAGAATGAGAAAATGTTATCTAAGATTATAAGTCTATTAGTTCTGTACCTCTCTGTATTGCAAATCCTCAAGTTTAAAGTACAGACATTCACTACCTATAGTAAGATATCTTCTGTCTCCAATTATTTACCCATATAGACATTTGTAGCATATTAAATGTTGCCTGATACGGTGAATGGAAAGTATTGGAAATATATAGGTAGCTATTATTATTATTATGATCATTACTATATTACTATTGTACATTTGTCAACTGTTTCCTCTAAAACTGGGTAAACTGTATGAATTTGTAGGATTTAATTTTAGTGATTCACAGATAGATGATAGATTCCAACTCCAACAGTTGTTAGTAACAATGATAATAATAATAATAAATATTATTATTATTGATGATATTAAATAATGATTATGTGACAATGCGTGGAAGATATAGAAAGCATGTAATACAATAAAATCCATTATTTTTACATATAAATTCCCACCTCTCACGTCTTCACTTTTCCCCTTCTTCAATCAATGTTCACTCAGTCCATAATCCATACTTCATTTTCATACAAAAAAAAACGAAAACTTAATAAACTTAAACAAAATATTAACATTTCATAATATAGCACTAGTTAAATGTTGCCATAATGCTTCAAGTCGCAACGAGTCTAGGTACATAAATTACCATGCAAAATGTTGTTACATTTTCATGACGGCAAAAATTTGAAGACTCACAATCAGTGCTATTTAAACATTTTTTCAGCATCAAAAGTTTTAGAATTTTAGAACTAAACCGGAGACACAACAAATTAGGACAAAGGAGGCTAACCATTGAAAACAAACAGCAACGCGGCACTTCCATTCGAATTTGTATAATTATTAGGCATTGGCATTTTAATACATTGAATTGGTTTCACTCGGCACTCGACATTTATAATATTATTACGTTACGTTACAAGCTATTTACAATAATTTATCTTCAGAAACTCATTTTAAATTCATAAAATTGAGTAATACCTACTATCTATACATCTGTATGGGCACAACACGTTTGTCTGGTTCAAAATCTATAACAGGTAGTTCGTAGTTACATAACAGTTAAATCAAGAGGAATATAAATATAGATATTGCACTGGTGTAAATGTTGCACTCACTTGTCAGTGAAATATTCAACATTGTGAATTCGAAGCAATCACAATTTAGGAAAATTAGGGCGAAAAGTTATTTACAATTTACAATCATGAGAACAAGAAGACTATGAGGAAACTACGAGACTACACAACGCAGGAAGGGAAATTGGGATACTGCGACGGATTCATTATCGCGTAAAAAACCTATTTCCGCTCTGTATCTGTATGAGTTATTAACAAGGCAGGGAGGTACAACAATCTGGTGAAAATTTAATTGCGCCTTGCTTTAAGTTAAGCACAGTCGTCGTCGTGTGATTCGTGCTCAAAAAGTTCGATTACCAAATTTATTTGAATTAGGTAGGTACCTTCCCATCAAGATCACTTAGGAAAGTCATTCATCGAGCAACGAACTTGAACTGTCAAAATGTGCCCGCTCTGGCCCGCAGTATAAATCACACTGCGGATTTGTCACAATTACCAATTACCACTTACACCCTCCTCCCCACATTTGGCTTTCAAAGAAACTTTTGTGTTGACTGTACATGAGTAAAATACTGTAGGCGAAGGCTGGATACGATTGACAGTGTACGCTGGTAGAAAGACTTGGTGGCTTGTGACTTAATCATAATCATCTTTAGAATATCGTTTCCCCAAGAAAAATTCAACAAGGCAAGGTTCTGACTGTACACCTGAAATAAACTCAAACAAGCTCAGCTTTCCATCTTTGTTCCGGTCGAGTCGGGAAAAGATTTTGTTAGCCAATGTTTGTGCCAATACGTCCGGATCCATTGGCTCCCCCTCTTTATTGTTCCCATAATCTCCAGCTTTGTTTACAACCTAAATCAGAATTTATTTAGTGATAGATTAGCACTTTTTGTAATTACAAACTTTCAAAAATACATTTTTACTGCCTTTATTTATGTGCCTATGTACACATTTGATTGCAGATTGCAGCATTTCATTTTGCCCTCACTGTCTTTCGTCCTTTGGTTCAAGAGGAAACGACATAGCAAGTTATCGGTTACTAGTTTACTAGACTACTATATGGAGCAACCCAATTCTCAAGTTTTACACAGTAGGATATTTAATAAATACTGATCTCATAGTTTATTCCTACGTCTAAAGGTACATAATTTAGCGCGCTTTTGCAATTCTCAACGAAATTAAACATGCGAATTGCGATCATTGAACACAATCATGTCGATTATTGTCGACATTGCGATTGAAAGTACTTCAAGGTTTTTAAAAACATTGTTTGAAACAAACCTTTATAAATTCGAGCATCTCCGGTTTGGTCACGTAGCCATTTTGATCCAGATCGTACAAGTTGAAAACGTGTTCCAGTTTTTGTTCCAAAGTGCCTCTGGATAGAATGGACGCATTTATTAAAAACTCGCGAAAGTCAATCGTGCCGTCTCCATTTTTATCAATTATTCGAAAAACTTGGTTTGCGTAGCTCTGCAACTGTACAAGTAATAAAGTTTTTTGAAGATGAGACATTAATCAGGGATATAATGGTATGTCTTTATGTGGATGAGCCAGTGAACAAAATTTCCGCTCAACAAATTTACGTACATTTTCTTATCCATTAATGAAACTATTTATAAGTAAAACTCTTCTGTTGAGAACCCCATTTGCTTAGATATCAAAGTTTAAAAAAAAAGGTTTTATAGATTTATAATCTTTAATAGTTGTTAGTAATTCTCGTCTTTTGTTTTATGTATAAAATTAATTAAAAAATTGAAATTACTCAAGTACTTAAATACCTCGTTTTCGTCATTCACTTGTTGTTTTTCATTGCTGACAAAAAGTTCTCTCCACACTTTGATAAATTGCTCAAGATTCATTTGTCTGTCTGGAACTTTTTTGATGAAAACTTTGTACCATTCTTGAATTTCTTCTTCTACAAATTCAAAATTACATTGTATCAGTAATTAACACGGGAAGATAGTTAATCTAATTCATATTTTCAGGCTTTAGACAAACATAAAATAATCACTGAGGAACACTATGGAGGTGATAAAATATTATTATTATTATGTACCGACAAAAATCATGAATATGTACATGCATAATTTTAGCTGTTCATTTTAAGAACATTATTATGCAATGTGAATGATTAGAATGGGCATATTAGTATAGTTAATTACCTGAGAAGTAAGTCACATTTTGTAATCGAGACACTGTTTTCGACGACAGTCGGCTTTTTCCAACTCCCATTCTTATAATCTGAAGTAACAAGGTTTTAAAATGTTTGAATTTATTCTCCTTTGATTTTTGAGTAATTATATTTTAAAATGCTGCACTAAAATCCTGGAGTATTTGTTTCCAAGGAATGTAAAATTGACTGCTTATCAGCGTTATGTTTTAAGTCTTGTTTTACAATGAAGATAAGCACACTAGCTGAGTGAGTTCAAGTTGTAATTTGTAATCACTGAATCAATTCACCTTCACCTAGCCCCCTCACAATTATAAATCGATTTCAGACGTTGAACGGAAATTATGGTTGGGTTATCTGTTCTCTATCCCTCATAAAAACTATTGCATTGTACACGGCTGAACATTACGTATTACGTGTACTTATATTTAGCAAATGTTTGACGTCTATTAAAAGTGGGTAGACTTTAGCTGCACCCTGTCAAATGTGATTTAAATGTTTACACTTTAAATTCTAAACAAACTCGTCTCCACAGTATGTATCGGTACAAAGTTTTACGAGTGTGTTGTGTAAGTCCACCGAGAATTTACTTATTTGCCTGTCTTTATTTCCCACGCGAAAGACGAAGTGTAGCACTCACTTTGTTGCCCTTTACCTATGTACTTACGTATCTATTCACCCAAACTCAAACTGTGTACTTACACAAACAGTTTGGTTTTTGTCTTAAACCCTAAGATATTTTGTACACGTAAAATACTAATAATATTGCCTCAGCGATCACTCCGTCAGGCTCACTGTTCACTATTAGATTAGATCATCATATTTTTGTAGAGGTATTGACATACACTTAGTATTTTATATATTACATGCACAACTAGTTTATGAAACCTCTGCTGTTGATAATATTACACTATTATATTATTATATTTTCTACTAACAGAACATCTGCGGCATCAGTTTATTTCACGTACTTTATTACGCTGTACGTAACGAGTAAAATAAAGCTTGCAAATCGTTGTACATACAAAAAAAAATCGTCTGCTATCAGCGAAGGTCGCGTTGTACATGATTCCTATTGCTAGCTCCAATAATCATCTAATAACTTGACTCGTTTCCCAAGTATGTATAGTAGGTAGGCAGGAAAGTACACACAATACCATTACAACTCACACTTAAACCCTACAAGATGCTTCTAGTTGTAAATATATAATATGCATATCTCCTGCTAAGTATCTAATTTCGACGAGCGAGACACCCTCTGCGCAATGTACTAACGTATCAAGACTTTTAATAATAATGTTTACGTAATCAAGGATGAAAAAATGCAAAGTAATGTTAATGTGAAGAAGGCGCGTGATGGCATAATAAATATGGAACAATGATTCAAGGAAAGCCTGAAGAGGAAAAAGAGCATCCAGTCCCACACCATGAAGACGTCCATAAGCTTTACCTACGTTGAGAGTTAGTCTTTTATGCATGATGCAAAATAATAATTCTTTGTTGCGCACAGTTAATAAACAGAATTTTTTTCAGTCATAGAGGAGATAAAAATTGTTTAGACTATTCTATTCTAGTTTTTTTTTATTATGATTAGATTAAGTATTGCCGCCTTTGAATGCCACTCCTAGAGTGTCATAATTGAGTGTATCATAATATTTCCGTACATTCTTATCGTAATCGTATATTTATTTGACTAACTATATTCTTATGTGCTAAACATTTTCCTTCAGTTCCCTCCCCACAAGGAAGGAAACCAAGATCAAAAATAGTACCAATTTAAAAATTAATTACAACTGATAGCTCACACAGTTAAAATTAAATGCGATGATTAAAGCTTAACCAAGCAGTTAAAATGCAGTATTAAAAATATTCACAATCCCGAATGAGATTCTAAAATCAAGAAAGTTAAGTTAAATAAAATATGAAATCTTTGAATCGTTGATTTGATTTGATTTGAATAGCAATGACCGCTACAAATCTGGAATACAATAAAATGTCTAAAAGATGAACTACATAATCGTAACTTTTAACATACCACGAGAATATTTTGGCTATCACAATTATTATGTATTTTCGAACACGTGCAACTTAAGTAGGCACAAGTGCATACTATATCATTATACTGTACGAAAGGTTTCTAGCTTCAAGACCGACACCAACTTGAGCCATTCAGCTCCCTAGAAGAACCCCATGACGACCGTTGTGATGTGCATGACTAGCTGCTTTAAAATCCTCTTGTTTAAGGGTCGAAAGGCAGTCTGAAGCATTGGTAAAGAAATCAAAAAGTTCCGGCCTTGCCTTTAGTCCTAAGATAAACTCCTGAACAGAAATAACTCCATTGTGGTCTGCATCCAAGTAGGTGAAGATGTGATTGACAAATGTTTGCAGCTCTTCTTTCCGTCGATTATCACCGTAGGCTTTATCAGCAATCTGTAATGTAACAAGTTAAGAGCTAACATTTATGGTGACGTTTGGTATTTTAAAATGATATATCTTTCTCGAATAAGAATTCTGGGTTAAACTCAAAATAGAGTACGGAATTTGTAGTTCGTACCATAAGGATTTCTTGCATCTCCTTCAACGTAATTATCCCATCTTTGTCGATATCATACAATGAGAATGCCCACTTAATCTTTTCCTCTAGGCTCCCTTTAGTTGAGATAGACATTCCAATTAGAAATTCCCGAAAATTAATTGTGTTATCTCCGTCAATGTCGTACTGTCTGAATGACAAATCCAGATGATGCATAATCTGTAAAATAAAATTAACAAAACTTAATTTTGTTTCAATGAGTTTACAATACAGTTATAGATAAGTAATTTTGATCCACGATTAGAATTAATTTTTAAGGGAACACATGCTTGAGTAATGGAGTTAGAAAGAAGGATAAAATAAAATTCAAACTTTAGTTCCCAAGTCTTCAACGTGCTCCGGGCCTTTCCGAAATACAATTCTAAGAACTAATTGCTGATACTGCTCATACGTAATTTTTCCACACGGAGCGACCTCCATAAATGTATTATACCACTCTTTAATCTCGGGTTCTAAATTAGTCGACAAATCACAACAGAAACAGATATAACATTAGACTAACTCTAAAAATAAAATAAACTATATGCTATAATATGTATTTGACATTTTGTGTTGACAAAATGTTGAAATGCCTACGAAATTAATCTATTTTAAGCAGTAAGACTGCAGCCACAATCATATCCTTTTTAAAATCTTTTAACATGTGATTATTTGGATTTACGATCAAAATCAAACTTTTTTCACCTGTAAATTGTGTATTTCGAAGTAAATCTTCTACCACGCATTTTTTCAATTTCCGCTTTCGACCTGTGCTTTGACTTATACACTGACCCATTACTATTGTCAAGAAATTTAAAATGATAATAGAGTGGTAATACTTATCTGCAGAAAACACTGTTTATTATTTGAAAAAAACGAAAACTATGAAAGATGCTGCAAATGACCAGTAGAACTGTACTTAAGTGGGTTGGTGGAAGCGTCGTCTATTGAATGTGATTACACTAAAAAACATAGCGCTTTAAGTTGTTTGAAATGCTTAGACTGATTAAACTAAGACGTCACTTGCCAACACAAAGTAACACCAAATACTTTTTCCCATGTAAAATACTCGAAAATAAACAGAACAAACTACTGATTAACATTGCTACTATCTAAGTACTTTGCATAAAACATTTTAACGTATACACGCAACACTTATAACTAAAATCGAATGAAAAATTACCCTACAATATCGCAGTTTCAAAATAATTTGGGATAGTTTTTCAATTTTGACCTCATTCTAAAAAAATTAATAAAAATACCAACAACTTACACGCCAATAACTTAACACGAATAAAACAATACGAGTAAAATATAAGGTATACGGGGCAGAGCTAAATGTACGAGTAGCTTAACGTAGGTGCATGAGAAAGTTCAGGA
>JAQFZE010001592.1:0-17319 GCA_034695245.1 Dicyrtomina saundersi | reverse complement strand
ATCACAGAGGTGACAGAAGTGGTACAGTAATTAGCTCCAAACAAAATTCACCCAACACCAAGACTAAAGTCGCGGAAACTGGCAGCTCGAGCAGTGGGATCTTTAAAAATCTGATTGATTGAGCTATTTCAGCTTCAGCTTCAGCTTTATGAAGCTAAAAGCTCTAATAAATACCTATAAGTACAATGTACAACCTACGATTTGGGATGTAGGGTTGTCATTGTCAGCAGTCAGCGCTGTCAATACTCATCAACTCATCATAGTATTACTAGTAACAGTTGTCAATGTTCAGCATTGTCCAGGTGCACAAAGTGGGGTTCAGAAATTCAGAATTCGACGACACCACGCGCGGAATGTGTCGAAAAGGAGAGGATAACAAAAATAACTATATTTGCATCTATTCATCCTGAAATTCGTTGGTCATCAGTGGATGAAGGATAAGCCAAATCTGGACTACTAGGACACAGTAATTGCCAATTGTCGCGATTGTTATGTTAGCAATTCAAATTCAGCTGTTCAGGTACTGTAACTGTAATAAATAAAACTAGAAGTATAGAAACACAGCTGTGTGGCACTGCGTGCCGTGTACCTTCCTGTGACCTGTACCTTGCCTCATATATGTGCAGAATTGTAGTTACTTAATTCTCTTAGACGTATATAGACCTTTATCCTCTAGAGTTCAAAAGTAAACAAGCCGGTTTTACATGGCAGAACAAGAAAAGGACGACGGAAATTCCCTTGTGATTTCAGAAAATCGTGGACTATACTCTCGAAGAATCAATTATGTCGTAAGGTCAAATAAGTTATTGGAACGTAGTGGAGAAAAAGCGAACGACGACAGTGTGATTGAGCAAGTAAACAACAACGGAGCGATTACCAACTTTAATTGGATTGACAACATCAAGCTAACTATTAGGCAAATATTTTTACCACATGGATACCCTGACAGTGTCAGTAAGGACTATGTGTCATATCAAGTTTACGATACAATACAGGCAAGTTTTTAATTTGTTATTCTTGTTTCCACAATTTGACTAACTAGAATGCTTTATATTAAGAAGTATTAAGAACAATAGACAGTTATAACGATTCCTAAATTTTGTATCAATCTGTATTCGTGATTCATTTAAGATCTGGGACCACAAGTTTTGTTGTAATTAAATCACTTGAATCAAATTCTACTCTCGTTTCTAATTAACAGGCATTCTGCAGTTCCTTGACTGGTGCTTTAGCTACAGAAGCTGTGATGAAGGGGGTTGGAGTTGGGGACGATTCAGCTACCCCTCTGGCTGCTGCATTGACCTGGCTTCTCAAAAGTGGAAGTGGAATGATTGGACAGATTGTTTTTACTTGGATTGAAGGGTATTCGGTCTCACTGTTTCTCTCCATAGTTCTCTATATCGCATCCGAGATTTTAAGAGATGATTCAATTAATAGCTTTATTTGACATGTAATTAATAGAACTAGTCTTGATGGAGATTGCAAAAAGTGGAGATTTTTTGCAGACATAGTGAATGACACGGCCATTTTCATTGACTTACTCACCCCTGCCCTTCATCCTGAAATTCGTATTGCCGTATTCTGTGTCTCAAGTGTGGCGAGGTCACTCGTGGGAGTTGCAGGAGGAGCAACCCGTGCAGCCATTACGCAGCATCAGGCACGAAAGAATAATTCCGCGGACGTGTCCGCAAAGGATGGAAGTCAAGAAACATTGGTCAACCTCGTGGCACTTATAGCTAGTCTCATCGTTCTTCCACTTGTCAGTGGAAACCACCTGTAAATCCATTAACTTTTCATCTTAGCTACGTATTTTACTTATTACAAAAACTTTCGGAAATCTACTTCAACAAATTAGCCCTAAAAGCAAAAACAATTTTCGATAGATATTCTAATAATCTCGTGCTTATTCCTTTACAGATTGGTGTGGTCATTGTACCTGTTCTTTACCTTCTTTCATTTGTTAGCTAATTACAAAGCTCTAAAAGCTTTGCAGCTGGAGTCATTAAACAATTCCCGATTGCTTCACTGCATTCAAACTTTCCTCAAAAGTGGAAACGTGCCTTCTATTACGACTGTTAATAAGTTGGAAAGTGTTTTAATTGGAATCGGTCTTAAAGGTAAGAAATAGATTATCATACCTCGAGTTTGCTCATTGGGATACGATAAGTTGAGAAAATTGTTTATTTAAGTTACTAATTTTTTCACTTTCAATTACTTTCCTATAGAGTCATCAGTTACTTGGAACAATTACACTGTACGGATGGGAGTATCTGTTGAAGAATGCTTGAATAGGATAGAGCCCCCTGGCAAAATCAAGTCACGGTTGTATTCGCTGAAGAAATTGCAAAGTTTAATTTCTGAATCCGAAAACAAAAGTTTTCTTGTAGTTCCCCACGAAAATCGAAAAATTATCAATGTTATTCTTCATGAGCACATTCCACCGTGGGAACTTATAGAAGCTTACTGTCGTGCCGTTTTTCTGACCTATCATTTGGAATCCAATGTAAGTTTACTCACTCTCTCAATCCTACATCTTGGCGTTCTGATGATTTTGTTGAATAAAATTAAAGCTTGTGGTAGATATGCATATTATCTACAAAAAGACTTATATTTTGAAATCCTTTCAGGTGCTTTCCGGAATGGATAAATTGTGTACAAATCAATGGCGTAAATTTCAGTCGGGGTTGCTGGCCCAAGGGTATGCAAACGACAGAGCGCTCCTTGAAACTAGAGACTGGAGAGCTTCTTGGAAGAAAACTCTTTTTATTGCAAAGATAAAATGAGAATTGCTTTAATGTGAAATTATTTTTATTGGTACTGGTACTGATTGTTATGTAACTTCTTCTATTTTTCTCACTAATTCGAAATAAAATTCACAAGAATTTTGTGTTGTTTTTATTGAATCCGAAAAAATACCAAACCGCAAAACAAAAACAATTCTCCAAAAATTTTTGGGACGGACGGCTACTGAAAAGCATTAAATTACCAGAGATAAGTATTAAATTTTACGCATGGTGTTATTAAAATGCCATTGTAATACATTATAATGACAAAATCAACACGCATCAACCCGCCCAGTATATAATACTAACGTTTTTTGATGGGATCAGAATTCGAAGGTCCTAGCACAATTTCCCTAGAGGTGTGAAATTAAATATATGTAATACGTATCGTAAGTTTATTTCTATATAAAGCTTCAGCATCTTCGAAAAAAGAAGTCTGATTAGAAATGCCCGATTTTTAGGAAGCAAAAATGTGTATGCGTAAATACAGGCCTTAAGAACTAGTTTTGTTTTCATGAAAAACACGAAAAAAAATTCTAGCACAAACCCATATATGAATATTAGTAAATTATCTTATTTCCCCAAGCGGCAAAGACTGAGTGAAACTTGAATTATATTTGGATTTACTCAAGTTTTAAAGTGGCGAACAATTACAATAATTTTAGTTGTTGGTAAGATTATTACATATACGTACGATTACGATATTACTAATGACTACTCATTACAGTAACAGGATAAAAATTAGAAGTCCACAGTGTTTTTCATCACACTCATAAACATTACCGAACAATATAAGTTTTAAATAATACTTTATATTTTTTATCTTTTTAAATACCTTGGAAAATTTGTGATTAAAATTATTATTATTCTTGTATTCCAGTGAAAGAGCCCAAAGGCTCGTACATAATCAATAATAATCTTACAATGTATTCTTGTATTATTTAAGGAGACAAAAGATGGGTAGGTAGTTTGAATTTGAATGGGATGTGTACATAATTCATAAAACGACTTTGGGATTATTCGAATTTCCACTACTGCGACCATCAGAAACTGGCGTGCTACCCGTGTTATTCACTGATGAACCAGTCGTGGCTGCCGCCGCAGCTCTATCCGCTAAAAACTTGTCGAATTCTGAACTGGTTAATGTAGACTCTGCACCAGCCGCGTGTGCTGCTGAGGCCCCAGGCTGTAAATTCGTAATCAAATAATCAATATACAATTATTAACGAACCATAAAAATTAAAATGGATGATTGATTACAAAAATAACGAACGTGGGCAATAAATGATTATTACAATTCAATATTCAATTCTTCTACAACTGCAAACATAGTTTTAAAAAATAGGATGCAAAAACAAAACAAAAAATAATAAACCCACATTTTCTCTAAGCCATGCTTCCATCTCATCAAAGTCAGATGGCTTGTGTCCCTAAAGTCATCAAAACATCATTATAATCAAATGTCCAAATAAAACGAGAATAAGGGTTAAATTATAGGAATATAACTGAAATTCATGCATAGTAACACTATAACGATTATACAACTCTGAACGAAGCTCACCATAAGGATATCCTCCTGTGTAAAATAAGTTAGGTAATTCAAATTGAATCCACATTAAGCACACAAGGCACACCAAGAGAAGGAATCCGAAATTTAACCAAACAAAAATTTATTAATTAAGTACACAAACATTATTAAACGTAATCAACATAATTCGCAAGATACTTTATATCTCATGAGCTGTGTTTGGTGGAGGGTGGTTTTGAAGGCACAGGCATGCAACAGGAAACAATACCAATACCAATAAAACACCAAAAACACAAACACTTAAAAACCAGAGATCTATTTCATTTCAATAAACATAAGCAAATAAAGATAGGCAATCGCACAGTATGGCACCAAGCTATACTTGACGGACCTACACGGTTTTTTTCTGGAAATGCTAACATTCCTCATGATAACAAAAAAAATGAGACCCATTAAAAACAGGGGTGAATTTTGTCAACACATGGTGTTCAGGTAGAGGCTATACAAGACACCATCCGAAAATAAAATAATAAACCAGGGATCTCATCAGCTGACAAAGAAGGACTATTGACTTACATCAACCATCTCTCCAGCGGGTCCTTTACCACCTTTATCATTTCTTGACTGAGCAAAGGAGTCAAAATCAGCATCGTCATTCCCAGTCTTAGGCTTGCTCCCGCTGTCCAAACCAAGTCCACCTAATTTCGCAGCCACTTCACCCGCAGTCAACGCCGCTGCCGCACCACCCCCTTCCCCTCCAAAATCGATGAGGGATGCTTCTTGGAGCTTCTGTTGGTTCTTTTCTTGATTTTTCTTATGACGTCCATACCTAGTGAATGCAAAAGTAAGGGCAATCAACAATAATGTTATAAATTATTGTTAAATGCTAAAATCGAATGTCGTCCATTTTTTCATTATTTTCCTCAAAATAATACGCAATATAGAGTTGACTGAAAATACCTTAGGAAAAGATTGTTGAGCTCATCATTAATGTGAAGCATTTCAGCAGTGAGTTCATCGGAGGCAATTGTACAGAGTAACTCAGCAATCCTTCTTTGCATCTCCTTGCAAGTCGTGTACAGCTCCTAGAAACATGAATACGCATTTCAATTCAATACTTTCTCGCCCATAATAAGCTAATTTTAAACAGGTATATGTATTATGTATATGCACTACAACCCCTGTCAGAAAAAATAGCGCGATAAGTGAAGTACGACTTTTTTATGAGGACAATTCCTTCCCAGGTGGCGAAGCAACAAAGACCCGCGACAAGGGACTCAATGGAAATTTGCATATACATACAAGGCATTTATTTATGTAAAAAAATTTCAAGTTGTCATTTGTTGTTGTATGACAAATAATTCAAATGCAAAACAATGGAGCTTTTCTATAGATTCTCAAGAGGCAATAAGCGCGACAGAATTCCAGACTCCATGATTCCAAGTCTGACCTGACACACATCTGGGTAAAGAAACTTTCTAGGAAATAAAAGACAAAAAACTAAGTTCATTTAAAAAAATGATCATTACCTGCAACAATTCAACATCACTAGGATTTTCATTCCCTGGCTTCATCTCACTCAACATTTCCGAGAAGACAGCCATATTACTCTGAACAACGTCCAGGTCCCTCCTAATTTTTACAGTTTGTTCAGGTGTCACTTTTGTCTGATCCCCACCATCAGGTAATTGTCGTTGAGACGCCAGACCAGATTCCATCATAATAGAGAATATTTAGTCGAGTTGCACAAAAGGAAATACAAAATAAAAAAATATCCCTTTATTTATCAATCACACACACACTTGTTAGCACTTTAACACTGAGGACAATGTTCCACTTTTTTGGATGATAGAAAATTTAAAATTCAAATGAAAGCACAGATGAGACAGATACAGTTTGTTCAAAACCACTACGTAGGACGCAGTAATTACGTAGTAGGTTTATTTTACACTTTTATTTTGTTCAACAGTTGTGATCCTAACTGCGGCGTAGTGACTAGTTAGTTAATAGTGAGTCTTGTTGACGTTCACTGAGTAAATCAAAAAACGTATGTGTGTAGGTACGTTAATTCCGTGTGGAATGTAAATGACTTATACGAGAGACGGAATTAAATATGACAAGGAAATGAAATATGTATGTAGCTCGCTCCCTGAACATTCCAAGGATTAAGGAAAATTACAGAGACAACACAAATTTCTGTTTATTCCCTCATTATTACAATGACTGTCGAGGGAAATGACTCATAATAATGACAAACGACAAAATTGGCTGAGAGAGGCTCACATTTAGCTGTCGTGGACTGTAAATAAGTTGCTCCAATACAATGTCAACAGAGCCAGACACAGTTCGAGTGTTGTTGGTTGGATCACTCTTGAGTTCTCCCATACAGAGACGGAGATACCTTTAATTATCTATTCTGTATTATAGACATATACAAATTATTTCTTATATCACTACAAGGGCACCCTCAGAGAGTCTTCCTGTCAAAATCATTGATAGGACTCAGTGTGACAAGGCGAATGCACTGACAGGTACGAATCCTCCTGCTCTCTACTTCTAATGCCCTAATCTTAATCGCACTTTCAAGCACTTTTAATTATTTTTATCCTCACTTCACACTCCCCATCCCCACCTCCCCCAGCACATTAAGCAAGTGAGGCTGTCAATGACAATTTCCCCCCTGTATCCGTCCTTCATTGACAACACATACAGACAATGACAATGTCCCTTTGATTCCACAACGCAGTAATTCCTCTCTTCACACTCACTCAATGCAGTGTACCAAATCGTATATTGGCAATTTATGATCTAAATTGTGGATGGTGAGTCAGAGGGAACAAGTCCAACTTGAATGAAAGTAGCTGACTAGGGAGTATTAGCACTCATCACGACAGGAGAGAATAAAATCAAAATCTGAATAATTTGAAGCTATCAAAAAATCAGAGGCATAAATGGTGATGGTGAGACTCCGACGTTTCATATATAGAGAAGAGCCGTAGAGAAACCAAATATGAATCGTGTAATAATAATATGTTGGTTTTTAAACTATAGCGTAAAAGACTCGTTCAGTGCATATTAAAGTAGATAAAAATATTTGTTATATTATGTATGGAGAGTGGACGTGTATTTTTGTTCGTTGTTGTTTTCTCGACGAAAGAGTCAAGTAAAATAGAAACTGCAGACTGCACTCAGAGAACAACTACAATCAAGAACAACAAAACAAGAGGAGACTCTTAAATGCATATGGACAGGGACGGAGACGGAAGGAAGGGAGCAGGAGGGAGTGTAGTGGCAGTCTACAGATGAATGGCTATTCGTGCCAAAAAAGCCTCCATAAAATAATCTATATAATATTATTCTTTCCTACTATGGCAGTCTCTATGGGGATGGCAAATGGGAATGATATGGTGAAGAGAATTAAAAAAAAAGAAACTATATGGCAAAGTGAACTAAAAGTAAAAAGGGAGAACATTATATAGCTCCTTTAGTACTGCACATGTAGAATGTATAGCTAATGTGAGGACCATAATAGGAAAGGAGTTTTTCGTTTGTCTATAAAATATATTGAACGCCGTACCTGTCCTCTCCATCTCCATCTCATATTATTATGACCACCACCAAACTATATACTGTACACTCACTATAGCACTCGGCTCGTAGCATTCTAATACACTAATAGACTTACATAAGAATAGTAATAGCATTATAGTAATCACAATAGAAGAGCCGTGGATTTGGTAAAGTAACTAGAGATATAAGCGAAGAGACATGAGCTACATTGTAGGTATAGGCATATAGGGACTTTGCTTAAACTCTCCTTTGCCTTTTTGACTAATATTAAGTGGAGGGGAAAGGAACGTAAAAATCATCTGAGCAGAACAAGTGGTATATAGTGGATATATGATTATAGGAAAAAGTTTGTCTGTCATCTAAAATGCTCGCAGTGGAACATTCCGCTCAAGCTTTAAAGGCTATACTAATTCTCCTACCTCTACATAATAATGATAATGATATAGTATAAACCAGCTAATCATAATTTCACTACTCCTTATGCTTGGCCTGCAGTGCACGTACATTTAACAGCATTACCAATTGCCAGCTAAACACTTCTCTCTCAGCAATTTTTAACTGTTATAATAATATCCCCATTCTAATTAGCATGTACTCAGTCAGAGCGTACGTGAGCTACACAGAGGCAGAATATAATAAGCTCCCTTCGCTCCTCAAACTCCTGTCCGTGTCCGTCCTCCGTGTCTACACTCAGGTGAGTCTCTGAGGGAAGTGAGCATGACAAGTAGAAAAACAAATGTATTTTGATCTCGCAGCTTAATTGTGTGGGCATGGACATGGACATGGGCCAGAGGAACACAGAGAATAATATTGCTTCTAATATATTTGTGTTCGAGTCTTTGAGTAGCATATAGTGTATGTCCTCCTTTTTTTATTTAATACTCTCTCACGACGACCAAAACGACGACTGCTGGATGTGCTCAGTGCTCAGCATTTCACGCCCTCATACAGATGTATATGTAGTGGGTGGTTTCTGTTTGTTATCTTCTCTATCTTAAATCTACAGCAATCAACTTATGATCATGTTTTTATTACATCACGTCACCCCAACTACAGTCTACTACACCGTAGTGTAGCGTAAGATACAAAATACAAATGCTCCGCAGGAGACGACGGTGACTGTATTTAGTCCTCACATTCCACCTCCCACAACACGACGAGTCAGACTGACCAACATAATATTGTAATGAGGCTGAGACAGGCGAGAGTGAAACCATAAACGAAATCACATTCAATCCCGAATCTCCTCTGGCTCCGTAGTCGTAGTATAGTCTCTACAAGTCACTCTGTAAATAATAGTGTAAAGTAATAGCATTGCGTGGAGTCCTGTATTAATATTATGACAGAGTCTTATAATATTTTTACTTTCCCCAGTTATTTGAAAGTAAATAAGTTATGACGCATTCTTCTGCAGTAGAGCGAACAACAACGCGCATCTCAGAGTAGGTAACTATTAAGCTTTTCTACATTATCATCAAGATTCATGAGGACGAGGACACGTCATTGTTATACTACTATACAAACCTACATTGATTGCTACGCTACGCTGTGGACACTCAATTCTTTGAGCAAGACTCTCTGCATCTTTTCTTGATCTCACCATCGCATCGTGTACACTACTGGAGTAGCAGTAGTGTAAAACTACTATATGAGTAGTGGAACATTATAATTATAATTCAAACTTTAGCTGACCATGACAAATTGGAAAAAGATCAAAATTGATTGGTAGGAGATAATAATTAGAATTCATAGACATGTTTTTTTAAGTCGTTTCAATTTGAATACTTTCTCACCTGTCTCTCACCCAAATCCACGGGATGTAAAATTGGCTCAGATTCAACGCTCTGTGAATTTTAATCAAAACAAAGGCAATGAACGGATTAATTAAATGTATATGTAACTCTGCAGCATATAAATGCAAAACTTACTAAATGCAACACTCGGATTATTTTCTTTTCATGCCAGAGAATAAATGTATATATTAATTATTAAAACTGAATACAATTGGTGTTGTGAGTGAATTGGTTCTGGTTTTGGGTTTACCCGTTTAGGTGTAAGAATGGGGGCCATAGAGTCTAAATCAGTCATGGGAAACTCAATTCCTTTTGACTTGAGGTCATGGTAGACTTGAACCACTCCAGCCAATTCTGGCTGTCCCTGGAATGTGTCTGCCCATGACTGAATCAACCCAAGAATCTTTTCTTGTACAACGGGAGGTGGATCATTCTTCGGTCCTATAAAATAAACCAAGTATAAAATTACCAATTACTTAGTTTTTATATTTTTGTCTGCTTGAGTAAACTTGGATTGGAATCCGTTAAATTAAATGAGGAATTAATTCGGATATAAAAAAAACATGCTTTTTACCGATTAAACTGACAAGGTGCTGAACAAAATCTTTATGACAAACAAGAGTATGAAGTTTTTTCCCACAATTCTTTACACATGTCTCAAGGACGGTGAGGGTGTACATGATGACCGTGTAGTTTTTACCCGCATTCTGTTTTAGCCTCTTATGAATTGCTCGGACAGCATCTTTTGCTCCATCCTCAGTCATGTTCACCATGTCACATATTTCCATATTTACAGCCCAATTCTCAGAAGCTAGAGATGAGTCTGTTGCAAGTTCTTTAAAAAAATAAAAAAATACAAAGAAACAAATGTGAAATAAGATTTCCATCCTGTCATCTTTTAAGTGTAATAATGTTGAATGTTCAAATCGAATTCAGCAATTATAACTACAACGACCTGTCATCCAATGAAACACATCCTCAACTCACCAACTTTCTGACCGACAGGTGTGGAGAATGGATTTCCACCAAAAAATGACATGATGTCATCCAAAGGTTTTTTTGCTGCTTCCATATTGTTTGCAAATCAAGAATATAAACTCCAAAAAATGTCACTTTCAATAAACAATCGTCCTGACCACAATGTTCTGTGTTCCGCTGGGCTGTGTATTCTTTAAATTCCAAATAATTGCATTCACACAATCAGTGAATCAGTCAGTGGGTTAATGGTTTTTTTCATGCGTTCAACAATCGCACAGGATCACAAAAAAGAACAACAACAATGATGGAATTATTAAGTCTTATTTCTCCTATACAGCCGAATAAATGAGTATTATTAAGTACTATACATGTAATATTGCAATTTCTTCTTCCATTACAACCTTTTTAAAGCAATTATTATTATATAATGTAAATAATTTTAATAAAAAAAGATATATTTGTTTCGGCAGTCTCTCAATTGCTATTTGTTTTCCCACAATTTGACAGATTATGTTCAATTATTCAAAATAATTCAAAATATAACAGTTATTGGAATGCAATCTCGTGAATTCCAAGAACAACTACTTTACGTTTACAATAACAAATAATACGTTTTTGTGTAAAGACAACAGTGGACTAACTATATAGTAGGTAATAATGTAATGGCTAATTAAACTATGTCGAAAGGATGTATTTAGAACCTAGTAATACGTAATATGACACTTTTGACTAAATTAATACTTTTAAATACAATATATATCACTTGGATGAAGGAAAACTTGAACGAAATCCTGGGATCCACCAAAAATTCACAACCATCAGCTATTAGCAGCAAGAATTCACTACGTAATCTAGCAAACTAAACAATTCAGCAAAGTAATAAAGTCTAAAAATAATACTTTCGATATACTAATTACTATGTATTCGAGATGATCTAAGGTAACTTGAGGCTCTAATAATAAAACAAAATAAATACTGTACAAAATTAAACACAGCAGTTGTGTGTTATGTAACTGCAGACGTAGATTGGAGTGCCCGAAGAGAATAGCGCTGTCAAATGAGCCCTAAACTTTTTTTTTTACGCTTCAAGATGTTTACATAATATATTACGATACGCAATATTATCAATGTTTGTAGATATTAATAATAATGTGGATTGCTTTTGCCTACTATTCAAGGTATGACGTGTTCTATATTGGAAAAAACTGATTTTCTTCTAGTTGATTTTGATTTTGACGTTGACTATACTCTTCCACCATCGATCATCAATCACGACTACTAGTTTTAATTTCATCTGAAATAACTGATTGTGTAGTATATAATATTGTAGTTCTTGAAAGCCACACTTTTCCGCTTACGACTCAGGAATTACCGATGACACTGCTTTCAATTTTCAACGTTCTCCAGTGTTGCAATTATCACAATTTATTCCAACACTCTTTTAATTTCAACATTCAAGACAAACTAAAAAATCAGCATTCGTGTATTTTCCCAAGATTCAGATGTTTCACTCTGATAATTTAAGTCACTGCTTTCAGCATTTTTCTGATTTGTATGTTCATGTGTAGAGAGTGAGTAATTTAACACACACACATTAAATCAACATTTACACTTTTAAATTTGGTATTCGTTGTATCCAGGTTTGGACAGGATTTACACACATGTTCATTTCTCACACTTTGAACTTTGTGTCATTTGTTTTGATGTCCAGAGTCCAGAGATTTGAGACGGAGAGAATTTGAATTTTCAACCCAAGGTTCTTCTTGTACGCTAACTTGCACTGTTTCACTCGTGAAAATTTGAATAATTTGATTAGAGAAGCAAAAGAGACTCGCTCGTCGTCTACTAATGGTTTCTTACTACTTATTACAACAACTACTGCTGCTCCTGCTCCTGCATTTAATGATCACTGGTACACAGCTTTTACAAGTGACAGAACTACAGATGAAAGCACAGTTTAGTCAAGTTTACTGTTACGGTTACGGTTTACGGTACAGTGAGCGGTGCGGTGGAGAAATTACGTTTCCAAGTAGGAGCTGAATCAGATCTGCTGGACTGACTGGAGCGAACACTGGAAAGAAAGTTTATGAGAAATTACGCTGAGCGTTTTTCCTTCCTTTTCCCTCTGCGTAGGCCTATATGCCTATATGCCTATACTGAGTACTGGGAGTATAGTGAAACTTGGAGATGTTGTTGAATGAGGATGAGATGATGGTTGGTGGAGTTTTTAGGAGTTATTAGGCGATGGGAATGTATAGAACGGATGAGTAATCGTATCATAAATGTAGGTGTAGGCCGTATGATGCATCTCTGAGCAAAGTTTTTTTCCCGTTTAAAGTCAAAAAATACAGATAAGAAACTTGGGATGCTCTCTCCCATCAATTCAAAGCCAAAACCGAAACCGAAACCGAAACCGACACGGACATACCGAGAGTAACTAGGCAAAATACCCAGAGTCAGTGTATACCGTATAGATGTGAGATACCTGTAGTGCTCTGTCCGGTAGTAGTACTTGCCAGAGTTATAGTATTAAAATAGAGTGGGCTGACTATAAAGTACATCTTTAGGAGACTCACTATAGTCAGATTATAGTATATGGAAATGACAATGGAATGCAGTACGCAATGGGAGGATAAACTATTGGACAATCTATTATATAATTAAGTACCTACCTACACATACAAGTGCGAATAAAAATATTCGTCCTGGGTGGTATATCACTCCTCCGCTCTGCCCTGGGCTATATTATGTGTACTGCTACGGTTATGGTTATGGAAGGGAAACTTGGAAACTTTTATATAGGAAGATTGGGAAGATGAAAGATTGAGGAGGGAGACAGGAGCTATATGTGTATAGGTGTGCGTATGGTATTTTTGTATTGGTTTTAGGTTTCCCTTTTGAATATTACACAGTACAAGTTAGTATAGTGATATGTTATACGTAGGAAGTATAGGGTGTTCAGGCAGGATGTTGCTGGATGTGGCTAGAATTTGTGAAAGTCAGATGCGGAGCCGCGAAGAAGGGAAAGATAAATAGTGCCGTGTATATGTAGAAGAAATGAAATTTCCCATTTTTATTTTGTCTTGTGTGGTTCCTATATATTTTCTTGTCCATATCCCATGCAGATATTATTATGCCCTCGCACCTTTGTCCCTCCCTCTATCCATCCACATTCACTATGGACCACTTCAGGACCAGTCTCATAGTCTCAGCAGGTCATAACCATCTTCTATCTATAGCGGCATTAAGTGTCCACATAGTTACATACAGACACAGACAATCATATTAGAATATAAAAGGAAAGGGTCTCCAGCGTTCTCTACCTTCAAAGGCATCCACACGGTTCACCTGTTCATGGTTTTCTAATAGAACCAAAGTCAACTTCCGGTTTGTCCTAACTTCCGGTAGGGCCTCTAATTAATAAACGTATGCCGCCTCTAATTATTAAATTATTATAACCAACTTTATATATGAAGAGGCTTCCAAGATTTCTATTTAAATTTAGAAGGTGGAGCACGCGTGGGAGGAGTACCCAAACGGAAGCCGAAACCGATACCGAAACCGAAACCGAAGCGGAATGTAGGTACGTACTATATGTATGTATCCCTGGCTGGGGGAAATGGGTATGTAATGGGTGGGTATGGACGTGGCATGTATGAATCCACATTATGACTTCCAGCGATGACAATGAATGAAGGAGGAAAGGAAGCAAGTGGAGCTTTTGCTGAAGCTGGAATTTTATTCTCCAGCGAAAGACATGGTGGTAGGAAAGGCCGTAGAATGTAGACTGTATAGACTGTAGGGGGTAGGCTCTGCCGCGTCTACATCAACATACTGCATATGCAGTTCGGTTTTCGGTTTCGGTTTCGGTCCCTTTCCTGTACAACATAATATAATGCTTTATATGAAATGAAAGGAAACAAACAGAGACACGTTGTGAGGAAAGGCCTCACAGGAACTACATCTACCAATTATATACAAAGTACATAGTAGAGTCACGGTGAGGTCAGATTCCATCTCCCTCCGTGCTCAAGTTCCACACTTGCAGTTCCAGTTCCAGCTCCAGCTTCCAGCCGAGTTTTCCAGAAGCGGGCATGCAGTCTGAGTAGCGAGTGTTGCTATGCATACATATATATGAACTTAAAGGTTTTCCCTTCTTCGGTTCTTCCCCATCTCAGCACGTAGGAGAGACTTACCCGCCTGCATGCCATTTCATGCCGTCCCATTCCTTGTTTCTTGGCCGCTTTCTCTGAGTAATCAGTGCACAGTTTGTTGGTTCACAAGACTCAGAATGAGCTCACTCCCCAGCCTTGGAGAGTGCATGGACGAAAGTTTCTCCAGTGCCATGGAGCCAGATCCAGAAGCATAGTCAGCTACCACGGCTAGTTTCTCCAGTGCCAGAATAAATAATCAGAGCAAGAAAAATCTTCCCATCTTCCCTCACGTCCAATTCGGGAGAGGAGACGTAGACGAAGAAAAGTAGACACATGTTTTAGTGCTTAGTTAGTGCTGGAGACCTCTATATATTTCTCTAATGTTCACTCCCTATACCTACCTACTTACATTTTTATACGCTCCTCAATTTCCAGCCTATGCTCCCGTGTCCTTTCATATACTGGAGTCTCTCCATTCCGTTTTCGGTTTGGGTCTGTGGACGGACGGCTGATGCTGAGCGAGCGGATGAATGAATGAAATGCCATGCCATACAGAGACGTCCACACGTCCATGTGCTGTACGTCAAGGACGCGAGGATTTTGCAATTTTCCCCCATGCCTTCCCGTCCATCCAATAAACTTGACTACTACCTTCCTTAAGTAATACATCAAGTAATGGAAATGGGAAGGAGTCGTCAGCCGTATGGTTTCCTCATTTTATATTTTACAACAATTTATTTATATAGTTGACTTTGTATTGGCTGACAGGACGGGGCGAGATTTGTACGTAAGTAGGTAGATACTTTTGTGAGACCAAGACAATGGGCAATTCCATATTCCACATCCAGATTCCAGTAGGTTTTAGTTTAGCTTTTCTTGTAGCTCCCAAACACAATGCGCCATTTCCTGGACTTTTTTTTACCTTTGTTTAAAGGAATGTTTGCATGAGCATATGGGAGCATATAGAGGAGTGAGTGCATATGGGAGGTATGTAATTATTTACAAAGCTTCTTTTACGAGCTTCATCTCCTCATGCCACCTCACATGCTGCTCCTGGTACTGGTACTGGTCTCTGTCTTGGTCATCTCGGCTATCTCGAAAAAAAATTATTAGCGAGTCATCCAATACATCTTCTACCTTCCCGGTCCGGTATCCCCGCACACCCGCACATATATTTAATTATTTATTCCAAATTGGAGATTGTAGGAGTCAGTGGAGGAAGCTAAATTGGGAGATTTTTCATAGGTAGAATGATCTTTTGAATTGTGCTCCTGGGACAATGGTGACTCTACTGTGTAAGATGAACAACTTTTGAACATTTTTATTGATTAATTGGCAATTGTAAATTGAGCTAAAATGGAATATGATGTTCATTTCAAAGTAGCATGTGAAATTCTTTTATTATGATCGATATAAATACTACGAACGTTAATTTCTTGATGGCTCGACTCCCGCACCTTCATTAATGCTTCTTCCTGTGCCGCTAAGTACTCGGAGCGCGACATTATTGTTTGTTGACGTTCAAGCGGAGTCCGCCGACTTGTAGTACTATACAGACGCAACGCAGGGAAGAAAAGCGATTGTTGAATTGTTATTGTTATTGTTGGGATGAGGAAAGATAGATGAGAATGACTGTATCAAGAATGACTGAGGAAAGGGAAATGGTAAATGGGACTCTTGAGGCGATAAAAGTGCATAATGACATGGTTTGTGTGGAACTAATGTGATACTGTGCGGTCATGTGGTCGTGGTATAGATATACGTTTAATATTCTGTAGGAGTCGAGTCACTCCGTCCGACTGTGTCACATTAATTCCATTCATTTATTTTTGAGAACAATCCAAAATGATTTCACTCTCGTCCTCCTCTCATCTCTCCTCACTCCGACTCGTCCCATCTCCCCTCATGCAGAACACCATTTTGTGGTCTACACGCAAAAAATAACAACCAAGAAGACGAAGAAGAAGAAGAAGAAACAACAAATATACGAGAAGATTACAAAATTGCAATAATATAATATCATAGTATTATTATTATTACTGCACTGTCATCTGCCTCCTCAGTCAACTTTTAAAAAATGCATACTTTTTTCTACTATTATTTCTATAGCCAGGTAAAAGCAAGAATGCAATTTTATGTTATGCGTGGATGGAGACGTTAATTCCATGACCTGATACAATGTGAGTACATAGAGGTACTTATGCATATTATGCAAAATTAGGATGTGATGTAATCCTGTGTAATCGGATCAGTAAAGAAAATATAACCATAAAGATTACATGTATTCTTGTTTTGGAATTAGAAATCCCCTCGCAGGGGTTTTTGTATATCTCTTTGCCCACGGAAGGACACGGAACAGGTGGTCAGACCAAAAGGAGTGCTGCAGTACCCACGTCAATTCCTTTGACTTGTTGTAAGCCGTATGCTCGTACGCCCATGAGTTTAATAATTTTTATAATTACGTAGAATATCCCTTGAAAGTTGAAAGTGGTGATAATGAGTTTTAAAAATAA
>JAQFZE010001591.1:0-17320 GCA_034695245.1 Dicyrtomina saundersi | reverse complement strand
ACCTACTATGCACAATACCTACCGGCTTCCACTCTATGCACAATATCTACTAGCTTCTACTCACAAGCACAAACACAACAGGAAGAATTGATTTTGAACTTTTCCAATTTTAAATTGATGAAAGATCACACTAACTAATGATTATCATTAGTTTAAATGAATACCATTCGATAGCCCAGACTTTGAACTATCTTTATCAACTATTTTTGTTAGTTGTCAATCACTTTTATTGTCCTTAATTGAGATTAAAACCCGGAGCTAACTATCTAACCCATGCGGCTTCTCGCCGCCTGGCGGGAGATAATTATTAATTATTATTAATTAATTAATATTATTAATTAATTATTTATATACAAATGTTGCTATAAAAGCTATTTTGTATTTTTTCAAAACACGTTTAGGAGTTAATTTTAAAAACCTCCCATATCCGGATATTCTGGTATCCGGATGGGTTTTGTTCCCAATTAATCCGGATACGGGAGGGGTTACTGTACTTTGAATGTTGGTATTGTATATGCTTCCTTATGTAATCATTGTTGGGACGTATATGTACGTCATATGTAGTATAATAAAAAAAAATAATACGTGTCGTATATGAAGAACCAAAATGAGCCATTTCCAATTTATGCTAGAATTAAAATGAGCTATGTCAAAAAATGTAGTAAATAAGATTCATGCTTACAATGCTAATCACAAGTTTCTAAAATGAGCAAATTGTTTTAGTTACATGTTTTTAAAATGGTAACATAATGTCCTATTTGCATATTTTTGAAAAATTCAAAAATTTCTAATCAAGTGTTTTTGAAAAGGTTGAAATGTTCTATTTACAAATTTTTGAAAAGGTCAAAATATTCTATTTCTAAAAGTGTAAAATATTCTACTTACATATTTTTGAAAAAGTCAAATATTTCTAAATAGGTGTTTTCGAAAATTGTAAAATGTCCTATTTACATATTTTTGAAAAGGTCAAAATGTTCCATTTAAGTGTTTTCTAAAAGTGTAAAACATTATATTTACATATTTTTGAAAAAGTCAAATATTTCTAAATAGGTGTTTTTGAAAATTGTAAAATGTCCTATATACATACATATTTTTGAAAAGGTCAAAATGTTCTATTTAAGTGTTTCTTAAAACTGTACAAATTTCCTATTTACATATTTTTCAAAAGTGTAAAATATTCTATTTACATATTTTTTTAAAAAATGCACAAGGTTCTATTTACATGGTTTTATCAACATGTTATTTTAATTTTGCGGTAGATAGTGCATTTTGTTTGAAACTAAAAATGTATATGGGTCATTTGCGTTCTTCACAGACGATATATATAAGTCCTAAAGGAAATGACACATTTTTCGTAATTAAGGACCACTTTTTTTGTTTCGCTTTAATCATAGACTAGTTAAAGGTAATGTGGCAGATTTGGAAGTTTTAATTCCATCAAGGTTTTTATTGGCTTAAGATTAATCGCATAGAATAGTTTACTTTTTTAATAGCACCAATGTAATGAGGAAAAATTGTCAATTATTAGGGTATAGCGTATACAAAAAACGTATATGTAGTTCCAAGTTTCCCTTGTGTGAACAGCTAAGCGCTGGTAAATGTAAACAGCTTAGGATCCGTATACAAACGTGTTATTAAAATAATTAGGGCTGATTGTGCCTCGAGTCATTGATTTTATCAATCATTTTGATATTATCACTTCCACGTTCGAGTTAATGCGCTGATTGTAATTATGTAAATTAGGGTATGCCTATTATGCCTACTTCATTTTGGCATAGTATTAGTGTCTATACGTCTTATATACCTACCTTTATATGGCAGCAATTATTTTGAGTGTCTCCCTTCAACCTTAATTAATCTTTGCCCCGCTTAAATTAGTATGTAATTAATTCACCAACCGACAGTTGGTTAACCTATTAAAATATGTAAACAAAATAATTCTAAATAAAAAAGAAATTTTTTTGGTGTCTGTATCATGAATGCTTGAAGGCAATAAAATTTTATTTTTTTATTTTTTTCCAACGTTTCATACAATAAATTCAAAAATTATTAATTTAATATTTATTTTAATACCCACATAATAATTACATTGAATACAATCTTTAATAGAGTATATAGTTTTACATGGTTAATTTTAAAGAATTTTAAACTATTTATGCGTATGATGTAGACGATTCTAGTACACCTAATTACATTTGGCACAATGATAAAAACAAATTTATTTTTTTAAATAACCATATATTTTCCTGTCCTAAACCTTGTCTTCTTGTAGCTTGTAAGTTGAAAAATAAAACAGCATTAAATGTTTTCTACTCCTTCAAATTGGTATAATATTTTCTTGGTGTTGATTTGTTGCTGTAGAAATTACCATCGATAAGCATGTTGAACTAGCCCTACATTTAATACAATGTAATGTAAAGCTAGTTCATCATCCTCATCGATGAAACTTCATTTAAGGATTTCGGTGAAACAAAAGGCTTTCATATGTGGTACTGGTACTGGTACTGGCAAAACCAACACAGTAGATATATGATATATTATCCACTGGCTTTAATTAATAATGTTGACGTAAAATTTATTTTCAGATTCTCAGCTCCAGACAATCTCTCGTTAGTGAGGTAAAAATCTCGAGAAAATGTCTGCAGCATGGAATCTGAACTATATTTTTATTTCTATTGCTTCTACTACAGAATTTTACACCGTATAAAAAAATATTACTTCTATCGTGTATATTGAACTGTTTCAAAGAAATATGAAGCTTTTTTTCAAAATCCAGGATTAAATTCAAAAGCTAATAATGTGACTTTAAATGATTTTCAAAGAATGAGTCTGTATTTTAATTCGTGATTCCCCTAGACGACAGTTTTATATAAAATTACCTATTTGCACTAACGTTTGGAAAATTACAGGAAGTAAACATAGAAACTATTTTAAAATGTTTTTGTAACAACGATAGTGTGACTATATATTTGAGTAATTGAGTATATTTTTGTGTGGATGTTATTCATGTTGTAGATTCAAAACAACGTGATTTCACAAAGAATTTTTTTTGCATGCGACCAGCATAGGGCATCAATTTTTATTTGTTCTTTTTAGTTGTGAAACAAAACCAGTATAGCGTAGAAGCGGAAATAGAATAATATTTTTTTAATCTTCCTATATGTGTATTTAGTATATGACTAATATTGACCGATGGCAGCTGCTTTAATTCATGTCTTTGTCTTAAACCACGTCCGACACCGAATACTGCCGAAGACTGTGGTCGGGGCTGATTAGAATTATTGACTTATTGATCTTATACTGTACTAGATAAATCCAATGTCGCCTGTGTAGAACTAAAATGACCTACATCCATTTTTAGTCAAAAACAAAATGCACCATCTGCAGAAAAAATAAAAGAGCATATGTTCATGAAAGCATGTAAATTGATAAAATGAACTTTTCAAAAACCTTGTAGATAGGACATTTTACACTTTTCAAAAACACCTAATTAGAACATTTTGACCTTTTCAAAAACATGTAAATAGGACATTTTGATCTTTTCAAAAATATGGAAATAGAATGTTTAGCACTTTTTTAAAAACATGTAAATAGGATATTTTACACTTTTCAAAAACACCCATATCCATTTCTAGTTTCAAACAAAATGCACTATCTACCGAAAAATTAAAATAACATGTTTATGAAACCATTTACTTAAATAGAACCTTGTGCATTTTTTAAAAAACTAGTAAATAGAATATTTTGCACTTTTGAAAAACATGTAAATAAGACATTTTACACTTTTAAGAAACACTTAAATAGAACATTTTGACCTTATCAAAAATATGTAAATAGACCATTTTACACTTTTAAAAAACGCCTAAATGGAACATTTCTACATTTTCAAAAACATATAAATAGAACATTTTGACCTTTTTAAAAACATGTAAATAGGACAATTTGACCTTTCTAAAAACATGTAAATAGGACAATTTGCTCATTTTACAAACTCGTGATTAGCATTATAAGCATGTATCTTATTTACTGTATTTTTTGACATAGCTCATTTTAATTCTAGCATAAATTGGAAATGGGTCATTTTGATTCTTCATAGACGATATACCTCTGCATCTTTTTTAAAGGTAAATGTGGGGTGCCGTCATTGTTAATGAGTAAATAGGATGTTCGTATAGATAAGCTCGCACTTAAAAAATACAAACTTGAATCATAGTTCGATTTCTCTTATTCCTTATAACTGTATACATACATGGAATTAGCGATCATATCGTTTCGAAAGTACTATAGGAACTGAAATAGGTTTTGTTTATACTCTGATTTTGTTACTAGCGTGAGGTAAGAAGCTACTTTCTTAATGTATTATTTGATAGTATTTATCTTTTATGACTGAAATCTATTATCTACTCAATAAAGTTACCATTTGTATTGAATATATACATTGAATGTGTACTTTCAATTCTTGGATCGGGCTGTTTACAATAGCATTCAATGTAACGTTATGCGATTTTTATGAAGTTTTATATAGCTCATTTTATTTACACTGTCGGTCAAAAGGTCAATCAGTAGGTCAATAGGTCAATAGGTTGCCCACGCCAGCAGTATAATTATACATAATGCACACAGTATTACACAAGCACAATACATAATATAGACACAAACACTATGACATAATAAATGATATAAGTACTTAAATACGTGTCAAGTTACAATCCATAATCTAAATATAATACCATTTTTAAATTGTTTCGATTAGTAGATATTAGATTCCTGACATTTTAATATGTAATTTTAATTACTAGTTTTGTGAAAGCTTAGCAGCATGCATTTTATATGGAATAATTGTATTTCAAAATACTTTAATTTTACTGCAGTGTAAGCATTGTCACCAGCTGATTCTTGGCTATTATTTGCTGCATGTTCGTATAGTGGAAACAAAAAATCTGGGTTAGGTATTTGCATTGCACATATTTGATGATTGAGAGAGGATGTGTTTATTGCAATTATAACGGTGATTAAAACTTCAATTAAATCTACTGAATTTAGTATGGGAAATTTTATTCTGAAAATATTTGCAACTGTAGTCAATACGTAAGCAAAGTGCAGTTAAATTAATGTGTTTGTGTGTGCTGGTAAAAATTTTAATTCAGCTGTGTATTTAATTACAGTTGTAACTTTATTAAACGTAATTCATATATTTAAAACATTCAAAATTTTACTTTTAATAAAACAGTAATAAATATTTTAAAATTTAAAGTGAACGAAAATTAATCACACATTATAAATTATAAATAAATAAAATAACCAAATTGATTTTATTTTTATGGTTCATTGATATCCATGTCGCTAATGTGTTTAACTGTTTTCCCGGGTAATTCAAAAAAATCAATTCATAGAATATAAGTTTTAAAATGTAATTTATTATTTTCACAGTAGAATAATGTCAACTTCATTTTATCACTGAGCCCTCAAGTTTTGTAATGAACAGTACCATTATAAATCTGCTTCAACTTCCTACTATTTTTTTTTAATTTCACAGATATTTATAACCCCCAGAAATTAGCAAAGATGTCCCGAATTTTACTTTCTGCTGCTGCTGTTCTCCTTACTTGTACTGTGGCCATAGCATCCGGGCAAAATGCACCCTGCCTATCCAACAACGAAGCAACAGTTACAGTTTTTACTAGGCCCAACTTTACTGGTGACAAAAGTGCATTTATCATGAGCAAAATCGGCAAAAATTGTGTAAACTTGAGTGGTATCGGTTTTAACAAAAAAGTCTCTTCCATCCAAACGAACAATAATAACTGCCTTATTCTCTGGGTCAATACCGACTGCACCTTAGGCATCACCCTAACTGTTTTCGGTGGGCATGGATGTTTGAATGACTTGAGTAGGTGCAAGTTTGGGACGGACCCGAACCGAGACTGGGACAAGGAAGCATCCTCAATTAGCAACTGCTAATAACTGTATTTTTTAACCAATACATTTGCATGAAAATGTTGCAATTTTTAATTCTATGTACTTACCAAAAGCATCAAAATTCGATATTTAAATGACCTATTTTTTGAATAATTTATATAGAAAATAAATACGTTTAAAATGTATACTTTTTTTTAGTGCAGATTTATTTAAACCGCGTAATTGCATGGTGTTCCCGATTTTGGAACTCTTAACGTTATTATCTTTTTTTTTTAAATTCTTAGAGAGATATTATAAAATCATGTAAAATTTAAATTAAACTAGAATGTTATTGAGTCCAATTCATAAGGAATCGTCTATAAATGACGTCATCATCTAGTTTGGTGGGTCATAAAAACCTTTCCCTTTAAGGCAAAGTTGTGATACTGCAGTTATGGTTGGTGGGTGTATCGTAAAAATTCCATGTCATTCATAACGTCATGTATGGACGATCCATAATGCGTTTCATAAAAACCTAATGTTTATGAAAGCTTAAAAATATGCATGTATTTACAAAATGATTCGAAATATCTATGTAGACTACAATTACCAAGGGCAAACAGCTATTTCCTTAATAATGCTTAAAAATTGTGAGCAAGTAGCAACACTTTGAACTTTGAATTATTCTGATCCTGTAATAATTAGCAGTTGGTGGCTTCTGAAACCCCTGTCTTCAGCATCTCCTTCGCACCTAAATGAAACAAATCCACAGCGAAGCGATATGGATTTAAAAAATTCTGCTGTAGAATTAATACATCTAAAAAGGTTAAAAAATTTGCTCTGATTACATTTTTTGACAGGAAGTATTTAACATAGCAACAAGTTGTGATTACAATAAAATTGATAATTAAAGCTATTTGGTCCACAGTGGCAAAAGGCAATTTGAAACAAAGGTGTCAGCCTACCTACACTGTAGTTTACAAAATAGAGCAACCCGTAGAGTGAAAGGCTTTTAAAAAATAGGGTAGGGTAAAAAATAGGGTAACACGTATGGTTAAAGGCGTTAAAAAAATAGGATGGGGTAAAAAATAGGGTAACACGTAGGGTTGTAGGCTTTTAAAACATAGGGTAACACGTATGGTGGAAGGCTTTTAAGAAATAGAGTAGAGTTACAATATAGAGTAGCACGTAGGGTGGAAACCTTCTTAAAAATAGGGTAGGGTTACAAACTATGGTAACACGTAGAGTGGAAGGCTTTTAGAAAATAGATTAGGGTTACTTAAAAGGGTAAAACGTGTGGTGGAAGGCTTTTTAAAAATAAGGTGGCCTAAAAAATAGGGTGTATAAAAAAATTAAACCAAAGGTATAACTCTTAAACAGTACTTTATCAATTTAAGCTAGAATTGGGTGTTAAATAGTGAACTAAAATTTTTAAAATAAGGTAAAAAGTAGGGTTAAAAGACAAGACAAAAAAGGTAGGGTAGGAGAATGGGTGCGAATAATTTAATAAAAATAGGATATTTTGGCAAACAGAGTGGGTGTTTTATTTGCACACCTTTGGTTTCAAAAACTATTTGCAATCACACATGAAGGTATTAAAATAATAGAAAAATGAATAGTTCGTTAAAAATGTGCTACAAACTACAAAATATTTAGACTATCAGCTATTTTTTGTAGCTCAAATTAAAATAATTGCGTTGGTCAGTACACACATTTCAAATATTTTACTTTGACTTTTGCGGACAGCCAATAAACTTTTAACAATGGGGTTACCGTAAATAGCTTAGCTAACACAATAATTTTCAAATTGCTATTGCAAAATTGTGTTTTTATTTTTTTGGCTGACGGGTGGTGAGATAAGTTGTTTAATTTTTTTAAAATTCAATAATTATTTTGAGCACTCAATCTGATAAGGCGTCGCCGAGACATATCACACACAATATAAAACGATGAACTGATTCCATAGTAATTTCACTTGAATCATAGAAAAGAAAGTCTGCCCTGTTCTGCTCAATTAATTCTTTTGTTAGAAGCTGTACAGTCTATCTTTCTGGTCAAATTTGAGGTAAGATAAGCCATTGTAGGTAGATTATTTTATTTTTAAAACTTAATCTAAGGGCATAATACTATAGAAAAAAAAACTTAATTTTTTAAAGGGCTGTCATAATATTTTTCTGTACTAGGGGAACCATTGTTATTAACTTGAGACACTAATTTTTTTTTCAACTTACAGACACTAAGATCAACAGTCAGGATGAAGACTTTGGATATGCTACTCCCTTCTGCTATTCTACTCATTTGCTCTCTAACCATGACGTCGGGGCAAGGTGGAAAAGTCGCCCAAACACCATTATTTGCACCCATCCAATCCGGAGTCACTGTTTTCGACAATAAATTTTTCACGGGGCCCAGCAACACAATTGAAATCAACAGAGGCGGCCAGTGTCTAAGCTTGGGCAGTTTCAGTAGACAAGTATCTTCCATTCAAGCAAACGGTGATTGCGTTGTTCTCTGGACTGGATTCAGTTGCACTGGCAGCTCCTTGACTATTAATGGTTCAAATAGAGACTTGAGTCAATCCCTCATCAGCAGGGATCGAAACTGGGACGACGAAGCGGAATGGATCAGCACTTGCAGATAGGTATATAGATCATTTGATTTTCCACATAAAAAAGGACTACTAGCTAAGTACTACTACACAAAAATGTACTTCAAAAAGTTGGTTTTTTTTCTAAATATTTGTGAATGTAGATATTAGCTATAAGCATTTACAAAGTCAATAATTAAATCACCCCCCTCCCCCCAAAATTTTATTACAATATTAGTATTCAATTATAGTACAGATTTAACCATTCTATTTGTAGCATTACGATGAATGCAATAATCGACAATATTTAAAATTAATAAAAACTTTATCAGGTTTTTAAATAATCATAAAATTTAAAAGCAAAGAGAACTTGAACTTAAACTGTATCTTAAATATGCCTTTACATTTTGACAACATTTTTTGTTGGTAAGTTATTATTTTATAGATTGTTGCAGTATTTTCATTAGTGAATAACTTTCAAAACGTGCATATACATATACATACTTAAGTACATACTCTATACGTTTACTTTTCCATCTAAAAGCATTTTCATAAATGAAATTTTGAAATTGTGCATATTGGGACATTAAATTAAATTGGATTGCCAAAATCACCACAGTGCATATTGCATATAGGTACACATATCGTCTGTTAAAAACCAAAATAACCCATATCCAATTTAAGCTAGAATCAAAATGAGCTTTTTTATAAAATACACGAAATGACAAAGATGCGTAAAATGTTAATTTAAGGGTTTTTGAGAAGCGTAAAATGTTTTATTTCCATGTTTTTTAAAGTTGCGAGAGTTTTTATTTGCATGTTTTTGAAAAGTGCAAAATGTATTATTTTCATGTTTTGAAAAGTGCAAAATGGTTTTATTTGCATGCTTTCGAAAAGTGGATAATGTTTTATTTATATGTTTTTGAAAAGTGCAAATTGTTTTATTTTCATGTTTTAAAAACAGTGTAAGTCAATCGATCCCTTTTGAGCCCTTAATTAAAAACGACCGAGGACCGAAATGTACCTTTCTTTTTAGTGCCTATATGAGCCTCCGTATTATTTAACATAGAGCCTCTTGGGCTCAGTCTCAAAAGTATAGAACAGGCTCGAGCCTCGGTCAGTGGATTCGTTCCCACTGGTCACCTGCCTCCTGTCTTACACTGTTTAAAAAGTGCATTATTTGCATATTTTTGAAAGTTTCGAAATGTTTTTTTTTGCATGCTTTTGAAAATATATTTCATTATTTTTTGTAGATAGTGGATATTGTTTTTGGCTAGAAATGGATATGGGACATTTTGGTTCTTTAGAGGCGAATATAATAAGTAAGTGTCTTCAAACTGTGTAAAACAAATTATTGAAATACATTAGGATTAGGGATCGTCCACCCATGACGTTATCGATATAGGTTCAATGGACCTACTTGACAACTGATGACATCCCATATGTTAAAGAAGGTCATATAGTCATAGGGTCCTAAAAATAGAGATTTTTTGATGCTGTCATTTGTGGACGATCCCTTACTATTTAGTGAAACAAATTTAATAGAGTGCTGACATTACTATTGGTATTACAGATATGTGTAGTGTAGAGTTGGCTATAAATTATGAACGAGGATCGTATCAAATCGGAAAGGATCGACTGCTGCACTATATATTTAAAATTTTATTTAATATACACAATATTGTGGCAAGCACTGTTAAATTAAGCAAATTAAGCAAATATAATTTTTATACCCATGTAATACTAAATTAATACCGTAGGTCACGATTTTGTTGACAGAGTTATAGTTTCATTCTGCAATCAAATGCAGTGTTTTGCTTTACTATTTCCTATATGGCAGTACATAAGCTATTTTTGCACATAACTGCAGCAGTAATGAACTAACAAAATGAAATTATGAGTTTTCGATTATTTAAAATGTCTAAACTTAAATTTCGGGAACAAAGTGCAAATTTAGGTAGGTTCATATTTTTAAATTGTCTGCTATGTATAATTTATACTTTAAATTTAATCAAGCGCACAAAGCGCAGTTTACGAAAATGAAATAAAATATTTTATATTCGACATAGAAATCAAATTTGGTTGCGAAAACTTGTTTGTACTTTTTTGTAGTTAGTTTCTCACAATGCCCCTCTCCTCAGCATCTCCTTTGCATCTGAACGGGACAAATCCAACACGAAGGGCTGGATCCAAAAAAAATTGTTGTGGAATTATTACATGTAAAAATTAAAAGTAGGATAAGCAATCTGCTGTGCTCACATTTTTTGACAGGATACATTATACATAGCGACAATAAAATTGGCAAAATTTGAAACAATATAGGGTAAATAGTAGGGTTGAAAGACAAAATGGTATAGCGTAAGGTAAAAGAAAGGGTGCAAATAATTTAAAAAAAATAGAGTAGTTTAGAAAATAGGATACCGGTTTCATTTGCACAACTTTGGTTTCCAACTATTTACAATCACACATCCTCATGTAGATATTTAAAAAATAATACAGTAAATACAGGTTTACAGGTAATACAGGTTTTAAATGTGCTATAAACTACACAATTTTTGAATTCTCAGATATTTGTAGCTGAAATTAAAATTATTCTGTTGGTCATTTCAGCTATTTTATTTTGAATTTGCGGACAGCGGATACATCCAATACTTCAAAATGGGTTGACAGGAAATGGCTTAGCTAAAATAAATAATTGCAAATTACTATTGCGAAATTTTCTATTTTTTTGGCTAACGGGTTAGTGAGATGAATTGTAGAATTTGTTATGAATTCAAATATTTTGAGCACTCAATCCGATAAGACGTCACCTAGAAATATCACACACAATATAAAACTTCGAACTGGGTCCATAATAATTTAACTTGAATCAAAGAAAAAAAAGTCTGCCCGCTGCCTTCTCTGTCCTGCTGAAATAATTATTTTGTTACGAGTTGCACAGTCCAACCATCTGGTCAAATTTGAGGTAAGATAAGCCAGTGCAGATCACTTTATTTTCAATAATTAATCTATACAGGAAAAAAACTGAATTATTTAACAGGCTCTGATTTTATTTGTATTTACCAGGGTAACCATTATTACTAATTTAACATTGTTAGCCCCCCCAGGAGGTCATTAGACCCCCCCCATTCTAGATGATTTCTGTTTCCACATAATCAAGAACGACACAGATCAATGCATATATGATAATATCATGTACCTACCTTTAGTTTCAACTTTGAACGATGTAGCACAAAAATTAACTTTGTTGTAAACTAGAAAAAAAAATGTCAATCAAAATTTCTGTTATCTGAAATAGGTTTCACAACAATAAACATTATTTATGCAAATTCAATATTTAAATCATCCAATTTTATAAATATTCTATCAAAAAATGAATCACTTAAAAATGTAGGTACCTACGTGTGTTTGTAATACAGATTCATTCCGCGTATTTGACAACTGCTTTAATTTTGTAAAATATTTTGAATTATTAGTATTTCATCAGCGTTAAAAAAAAATTTTAATAGAATTTTCATAAGAGTCAAATTTTGCATTTAGGAATATTGTATTAAATTAGCTTGTCAAAATTCTTAGCGTGCATTACATTTTTCATATACCTTTACCTACTTACATATGTGCACATCATACATATCGTCTATATTGAACCAAAATGACCCATATACATCTTTAGCTAAAAAAAAAAATATCCTCTATATACAAAAATATTCAAATATGCCTTGAGAGCATATAAATAGAATATTTTGTACATTTCAAAAACATGTAAATAAAACATCTTGCACTTTTCAAAAACATACAAATATAAAATTTTGCAATTTTCAAAAACATGCAAATAGAAAATTTTGGCGCTTTTTTAAAACTCTTAAGTTAACATTTTATGCATATTTCGCATTTTGTTTATATGACATATAGCTCATTTTGATTGTAGCTTAAATTGAATATCGGTCATTTTGGTTCTTTACAGATGATATACATGTCCTAATTGTTTTTAAAACCAATTGTTGAAATAAGCAAATACCTGTTTTATACGCAGGCAATATTAAATGAACAGCGTAGTACAAGATATTATTGACGGAGTTAATTGCAGTTTTATTCTGTAAATAAATGTGCAATGTTTTGCTTAACCATTTCCTATTGCAGTACATCAGATATTTTTACACATAACTCCAAGAGTAATGAACTTACAAAATAGCCGCAGACTATATTGACCTTCTTTTTTCATAATCTGTAACTCAAGTACGTATGTATGTTATGGCTGCACTTAGCTTTCATGTTCGTGTTATCGTGATACATGTAATTAAATATATGCACACATTGTATTATCAAGTGTTTAGCAATAACAATGATTTGGTATTTAACAAACAAATTAAAAATATATATTTTCTATCATCTGAAAGTTTTTAGTAATGAATTACTTACTAATTCCGGCATAAAATGCAGAAGGCACATAATATATGTTTAGTTTTCAAAAATTTTGGACAGAGCGATTTCAAAAATTTAAAATAGAAAATTATACTCACTAAAGTATGTAAATTCAATTCATTTACTACCGAAGCATATCGTCTGTGAAGAACCAAAATGACCCATATCCAATTTAAGCTACAATCAAAATGAGCTATATGTCATATAAATCATATGTGAAACATGCGTAAAATGTAAATTAGGAGTTTTCGAAAAACTTAAAATGTTCCATTTTCACGTTTTTCAACAACGTAAAATGTGGTTCGGTTGGCAGTCGTCCCCTCGGATCTCGTACCCTCTTCATTCGTACCCTAGCGGTCGTATCCTATGTATTATTCGTACCCTGGCCACATTCGTACCCTAACAAATCGTACCCTAATGAAAACAAATGATTTTCGTAGTCTACATATTAAATGCACACACAAATTTTATTGACACTGAAATCGAAACAAATATTACGCGGACCCGGTCGACCTAGATAAAGCCAGCAGTCAAATAAACCGGAAGCAGCATTTGGTGCGCGTGAATCCGCCAGAAATTGCAACAAGGAGCAGAAATTCACTTCAGCAGACGATATTCATGATTCCCTTACCCAGAATTGCTAATCTAATTAGAATCTATTAATTGTATTGTCTAATGTTTTTTTTATTTCAGTGTCAATAAAATTTGAATGTGCATCTAATATGTAGACTTCACGAAAATCATTTATTTTCAATAGGGTACAAATTTTTAGGGTACGAATGTGGCCAGGGTACGAATACATAGGGTACGACCGCTAGGGTACGAATGAAGAGGGTACGAGATCCGAGGGGACGACTGCCAACCGTACCGTTTACTTAGTCATTCATTACACACGTGTTAGATATTTTACTTTGATTTTGTGGCCAGGACATAGGAGATGCTTTAAACTGGGATGACGGGAAATGGCTTGGCTAAAATAATAAATTGCAAATTCCTATTGCGAAATCGTGCTCTACTTTTTTGGCTGACGGATGGTGAGATGAGTTGTTCAATTTGTTTTGAATTCAACTATTTTGAGCACTCACAAGGGAATGAAGCGACACGACTGACACAGAATTTGGAAAGACTTATTTGAAAACATCAGTCTACTTTTAAATAGTACAGATCTAAGTTAACTCAAATGCCTTTTGCATCGTTTGCCCAAAATGGCGCGGGAAAGTTTACAAAAATTCAAATTTTAAGACTTTGCCGTCCTGTAGCTTTTACATTTCTTAACCAATTTTCTGATAAAATTTTATTTTTTCTGAATTTTGAGGTCGTTATCTAACAAGCTATTTTATGATTTTTGAAAATTCGAAAATTTATTTTTTTGGACAAAATTGGTTTAAAAAATATAGATTTTTATGGAAAAAATTAAAATTTTCGAATTTTCAAAAATCGTGAAATAGCATTATAGATATCGGCCTCAGAATCAGGAAAAATAAAATTTAATCAGAATCGGTTAAGAAATGTAGAAGCTACAGGGCGGCAAAGATTTAAAATTTTAATTTTTTTAAACTTTCCCGCGCCATTCTGGGCAAATGATACAAAATCCATTCGAGTTACTTTGGATCTGTGTATTATTTAAAAGTAGCCGGATTTTTTTTAAAGTCTTTCCCAATTCTGTGTCGGTCATGTCGCGTGATTCCCTTGTCAGTTCGCTAAGGCGTCGCCTAGAAATATCACACACAATATAAAACGAGAAACCGAGTCCACAATAATTTCACTTGAATCAAAGAAAAAAAGTCTGCCCGCTGCCTTGCCCTGTTCTGCTCAATTAATTCTTTTGTTAGAAACTGTACAGTCTATCCTGCTGGTCAAATTTGAGGTAGGATTAACCATTTTAGATCACTTCATTCAAAATAATTATTTTAAAGGCACAATACTATAGAAAAAAAAATTGAATTTTGAACAGGCTCTGATTTTATTTGTATGTACCAGGGGAACCTTTATTATTAACTTGACACTAATTTTTTTCTCTTAAATTACAGACACAAAACTCAGCAATTAAGATGAAGACAATGCCAATATTACTGTCTGCTGCTGTTCTACTCATTTGCGCTGTGACTATGACGTCGGGGCAAGGTCCTGTTGCCCCCTTAGCTATTATCCAAACCAATGCCAAAGTTTTCACGGGTAAACAGTTTTCGGGGGCCAGCAACACAATTATGATCAACAGAGGCGGCCAGTGCAAAGGTTTGGGCAGTTTCAGCAAACAAGTGTCTTCCGTTAACGCAGGCAGTGACTGCGTTATTATCTGGACTGCTGCCAATTGCAAAGGGACCTCCTTGACTATTAATGGTTCAAATAGAGACTTGAGTCAATCCCTCATTAGCAGGGATCGCAACTGGGACAAGGAGGCCGTCTCAATCAGCACTTGCAAATAGGTATAATTACAGATCACTTCACTTTCCATATAATGAAGACAGACACAAAGAGTAATGCTTATATATGAATATACTATATTATGTGTTTTTTAGTTTCAACTTTGAACTACAGCACAAAATTAATTTTGTTTAAAACTAAAAAAAAATAATTTACATCAACACGTTTGGTATTCGGAATTATCAATTCCGTATATTTTACAATTATGTAAATTTAATCAATTGTATCGATATAAATATTTAATTAGAGAATAAATAACTAAAAAATGTACATAATATGTGATTGTGGTTGAAATGATTGACACCGCACTTATATAAATGCGGCTTTAATATTTTATAAAATATTTTGAATTATAAATATTTTATCATCAGTATTTTTCATAAATCAGGTCAAGAAATGTTAAAACAAAGACATTAAAATGAGATAATTTTAACTCAAACCTTTTATCTAAAATATGCCTTCAAACTTTATCTGCGTTTTATTGGTGGTACATTTTTTTTATTGCTGCAGTATGTTTATTAATCGAATCTAATAGTAGTATACCCTCTGTAAGTGCATAGTACATAACTTTCAAATATACTTAACTTCCTACATAGCATGTAGGGACATATGTACCTACATATACTTTCACATCTAATATAATTTTCATAAATAAAAATTTGAAATTGTTGAAATCACTACTGTTCTTTAAGTACATATAGGTATGCATAAAAGTTTTAAGTGTCTTAAATTTTTTGAAAACAAATTATTCAAATACAAAAGGAACCATCCACAAATGATGTCATCGGTATAGAGTCAATGGATCACTAGACAACTGATGACATCCCATGTTAAAGGAGGTCAAAGTCAGAGGCTCTTAAAAATAGAGATTGTCCGATACCGTCATTTGTGGACCTTCCCTAATTATTTGGTAAAACAAAAAACGCGCTAAAATTTAACTAGGTTACTATATCGTCTGTGAAGAACCAAAAATGACCCATTTCCATTTTTAGCTAAAAACAATATCCGCTATCCACAAAAATATTCAAATATGTCTTGAAATCGTTTAAATAGACCATTTTGCACTTTTCAAAAATATGTAAATAGAACATTCTGGAATTTTCAAAAACACGTAAATAGAACATTTGACACTTTTCAAAAACAGGTTAATATAACAATTTGTAATATTGAAAAACATGTGAATGAAACATTTTATAAATTATAAAAACGTCTAAACAGAAAATTTTACTCTTTTTAAAAACATTCAAATAGAACATTTTACAATTTTCAAAAACTTCTAATTAACATTTAATTAACGCATGTTTCTCTATATTTTGATTCCAGCTTAAATTGTAAATGTGTCATTTTGGTTGTTATAAATTATTAACAGGGATCATCGTATTAAATCGGAATTTGGACTGCACCATTATTACTGACGATGATAACTCTGCATTTATTCCAAAACAAATCTAATTTAATATACTACACAATATATAAAGTACTGAGCCCTATGTGAATTTCAGCAAATGTCATTTTTATAATTATGTAGGCCCAATATTAAATAAATAGCCTACTTTGGGATTTTGTTGACGGAGCTAATTATAGGTTTATTCTGCAATTAAACGTGCAATGTTTTGCTTCACCATTTACTATATGGCATTCCATCAGCTTTTTTTCTCACATAAATCTGCAAAAGTAAGGAAGATTTAAAATCCCTTATTAGTATTTAAAAATAAATAATTAAATTGTGGGTTTTGAATGATGTTCTCCACAATGTTTAGATTCAGCCATTTGTTTTATTCAAGTTAGTCATTCATTACATTTCACATTTCAGATCAGGGCCGGACGAAGAAATTCCTTTTAGGCAGTAATTTGTGTCCATACAAAAACCGCCATTTTGATTTTATTGATGGTTTCCTTTGATAAAGCAAAATGTTCTATTTACATGTTTTTGAAAAGTCTAAAATGTTCTATTTACATGTTTTTGAAAAGTCTAAAATGTTCTATTTA
>JAQFZE010001590.1:0-17323 GCA_034695245.1 Dicyrtomina saundersi | reverse complement strand
TTTGCCTAATCGTTGCCGTTCGAATAGTGTATCATATTTGTGTAAGTTTACTGAGTGACCGGTCGAAATCTTCATTTAACACAATATTAAAAGTTTTGGCGGGAAATTCAAAAATTTAAATAATAAATTTTTGGATTTATTGAGAGTATCAAAATACCTTTGCGTAAATCGTCACAGCTAACCCGTTTACGACTTCTTCCCTTTAATTTACAACCTGTTAATTGCCAACTAAAATTTGGCGGCAAATTCAAAATGATTAATTTCGCTGTTAAGGCTGCCATTAAACAAGGGCTTTAGCCCTTGTTTAATTAAGACAATAATAATATGACTAACTTCAAAAAAGTCAACGCACTGGCAGCCGTGACTTAGTGGTCAGATTTGACGTACTAAATACCTCTCGCAGTGGCCTCCTCGGAGCGGCGACAGTATACACGCTGTCGCGTGTTTTTCTGGCATATTCGTATGTTCAGTATATGGCTATGGGAGGAAATTGGATTGTGCGGTGTGAGTGGAGATAGCTAAGATACAGTGTTCTATGTACTGTTCTACAGTGGAGATACGCAGTCAGTAGTGCACTGACGAGAGGCGTAACCACTGCAATTAAATGTCTAAAATTCTCCATTAATTGAGTTTCCGGCTGCTATGTATACTACTACCTTAGTATAGCAATATTCCATACTCACATCGTTCCTGTCCTCAGAACTCCCAATGGCTTCTGCTGGCTACAGGTATGTCAGGAAGATGGTATAGTTAATAGGGGAATAGAACAGCGAAAAGTTTGTTATCATGTCCGTAACAAAGATATGGCAATTCCCTTATCGCTTCTTACTCCTGGTTAGTAAAAACATGTGTGGCTGTGAAGTCCGAAATAAATATCTCTTCACAAGCCTAATGTATATTATAATTCTAATACATGTTATCTCAACTGGATGCAGATCCTAAGAGTTATTCCAATTCCATGGATATGCTCAAGGTTTATATCAATATTTAGAGTAAAATGGAGTTTATAAACCTAACGGTCGAAATACAATACTGCCACTAGTAAGTAAGTAAAAATATGTCAATGCTATTCTTCTGTCATATTTATGAAACTGATAATACAAATTATTTGTATCTTTTTCTTCATGTGTGTGCATTAATAATGATCTGAACGAAATAAAAAAATCTTGAATTACCTTACCTCCAAGTTTTGCGTCATTTGTGGACAGTATATTGCTGCAATTAAGTTTTACCCAACATTAGGTCTAACGTTCACTGTAGAGTCGTTTGTTTTGACTTGGCAGCACCACCAAGTTTAACGCCATTTGTGGCATTCTGTTGCTGTCAAACGTTTTGTTTGCACCCTTAACTATCGCGTCTGTTTTGGAGGGTTTACTGCTGCCATTATATTTTACCTGACTTGACAGTGCAACGTCCTCTGTGCAAAGGCAGTTTCCTGTTATTTACATTTGACCTAACCACCAAGTATAACGTTGTTTGTGGAGAAACCTTAGTGTTAAGATATACCAACTACCTTTAGGAGTGACGTGATGTGAGTACATTACCGTCTTGTGCAGCGTAATCTGCAAACAGCTCTTGTCTGCCCCTTTGTGCATTGACACCAAAGCGTTGTCAATCCCGTGAAAAGTGTTTCTTTCAGGTACTTGGTTCCCCCACGTTATGATTTGACAAGTTTTATATGGTTCTGTTACGTAGATGATTTTGGTAGTTCATAAATCAGCGAGAAAACTAATAAATGTGAATTAAACTTAAAGTTTAATTCTCGTGTGCAGTTGACAAATACTAGACGAAGTCACATGATAAAGTGCCGTTTGTATTATGAAGGTATTTTGAAGCTCACACGAAGACAGAATTACCATAGTCATAGTCGTTTGCAGATCGCGGTATATCTCGGAAGTTACATGACACAAACTGCTGTGTGAGTCTGTGCAAAACTGGGATCTGGATGAGACAAAATAACAAAACTGTAATGTATGATAAGTTTTAAATAGAACTTGGCAGCTTGATCCAGAAACAGGAAGTAGAATTAATTTAGTTTCTAATACTAATCTCCGGGTCGTAATATAAACAGGGGAGAATAGGCATGAGATCATAAAATGAGTTCTTACTATGCTTTAAAAAAGAGTAAAGTCTTGAAACTAAAGTAGGAGCCAGAACTAAAGATCACTAGACAACGAAGAAGAATAATCAAGGTCTTATAAAAGAAGGTAAAACCAATAAACTAGGAGGAGAAGCAGATTAAAAGTAGACTGTAGATCAGTAAGAAGATATCAGATCTCTACTGAAGGCTTCGTTATATTATCTATTCTGGTTTGTCCTCGAAAAAAGCTTGTCTTTATTATTCTTGAATTATACTTTGAATTTGTAATAATTTTATTACCAACTTGAACCCTTCGATTTAAAGTATTCTACTACTTTTGCGTCTCAATCAACTATTGTCCTCGCCTTCAAGTCGATTATTATTATACCTATTCACTTCTGACCACCTTTTATTCAATGTGGTTAAGCAACACTTGCAGAGAGCTAACTAATACTAGATTTAATTATCATCTCAGGCTGTGAGACTAATATACACTTTATACTATTCTTTGATTATTATCTCTCAAGAATAAGCCCTCAGGCGTTCTGAGAATTTTGCGTACGGGACTTCCATCGAGATTCAACTACTCTCCTCTGGAAGATACTGAGACATTGCAATCCATCCCGAAGAGGAATAATTCTTTGCAAGAGTTGAACTGCTATACCTAAATTTCAACTGCATGTTGAAATGGAGTGTAGCACGGTGGCTATAGCCGAAGAAACTTCAACTAGTAGTAGTTAAAAGGCGTGTAGCACCAGTATAGTATAGTACAGTATAGTATAGACCTCTCCCGGGACTACCCGGAGCCCAATTTCGGGACATTTGAACCATCTCCGGATACTGGTTAAACCAGCTTCAAAATGTAAGATCATATTTCAGTCTCATGGACTATTTCTGCTTCATATACCATTATTTTAGGCATTGTAAGCATAATGCATTACTCCACCTTTAGGAAAGACTAGCAGCACTCTATATTCCACTGTCCTCTGCAAGATTAAATAACCTCTATTCCATTTCCCTTTCTTGGTTAGAGGTGGGGGGAAGTAAATAGTAAAATGGTAGCTAGAAAGTATTTTGAGATTATAAACACGGCAAAAATTACTTACGGGAATGGTCACAACCGGGCGACGCCAAACCCCCCAAACTATTTTTTTCTGAAAAGATCATGTAGAAAAAAGTGGGGTAGCGTTAATCATATTTCAGAATGGGCCTTTTGATTTGCTACCGGAATTTTTGAAGACATAAATTTGCTAATGTTAATTAAACGGACGCCATATTTAAATATATTTTTCAGTCTTCAAATGTGTCTGAAGGCTACATTTCTCAACCGATTTTGATATTTATAGTTTCGTGATCGTTACAATATTTTCCATAAAGTAAATTCTGCGAATTTAAAAATTCAAAGATTTTGTTTTTCAAAAATGCGTTATTTTAATAGACCTCAAAATTATTTAAAATTTATACTTTTCAAAAAAACGAATGTTTTGGATTTTAAGAAACCCAGAATTTGCTTTTTAGAAAACATTGTAAAGATAAGAAAACTTTATTGTTTTAGAAAATCGTATAAAAATTGATGGAGGTACAGGGTTTGATAAATTCAAAACGTGACAATATGTTGCTTTAAAAATGACGCATTTTTGAAAAACAAAATCTTTGAATTTTTAAATTCGCAGAATTTACTTTATGGAAAATATTGTAACGATCACGAAACTATAAATATCAAAATCAGTTGAGAAATGTAGCCTGCAGACACATTTGAAGACTGAAAAATATATTTAAATATGGCGTCCATTTAATTAACATTAGCAAATTTATGTCTTCAAAAATTCCGGTAGCAAATCAAAAGGCCCATTCTGAAATATGATTGACGCTACCCTACTTTTTTCTACATGTTCTTTTCAGAAAAAAATAGTTTAGGTGGTTTGGCGTCGCCCGGTTGTGACCATTCCTTCGTTAGTACCCAAGAATATAATTTGTTCTTTAGAATATAATTAATATCTTTCTATGAATAAAAAATTATATTTTTTAAGGAAGTAAAAATTATTTTGTTTCCTTAAAGAAATGCCCAATTCGGGTAATCATTATGCTTAAATAAGTCTACTCTTATTTTTTTAATTATTGTAATTACAATTGCTACTCCATGTCTATTTAGTATTATCATTCTTAGCTTTTTATAGCACTATGTATCTCTTAACATCATGTATCCTTAGCGTATGGTTTTGTTTTTTGTTGATCACTTGTTGACCTTTCACTACCTTGTATATTATACAATGGGGAAATCGCGATACCTATAAAGATCATGTATCATAAAACATGTTTATCATTATTACTTCTATTGTAACGACCATTGAAAGTAATCTAGAGGATATTAGTATTTTATATTCAACGGCAGCGGCAGCTATTCCCAAATTGATTTCTAAATTCCTGAATTCCTAAATTGATTTTTTTGAAAACATTATCAACAGTAATTATTTAGGCGACGTCAATTATGGACTATCCCAATAATAAAGTGAGTTACGCCACGTCATTTATGAACCATTCCAATGGAAAAGTGACTTGGGCGACGTCATTTATCGACCATCTAAATAAAATAGTGACTTGGGCGTCGTCAATTGTAGAATATCTAAGTTAACAAAATGATAATGTGGGCGACGTCATTTATGGACTATCGCAACGTAAGAATAGTAATTTAAGTAACGTCATCGATGGACCATTCCTTTACGAGAATTAAAAAATTAGCGACGTCATTTATGGACTATCGCAATAATATAGTGATTTAGGTAACGTCATTTATGGACAATCCCAATAAAGTAATGACTTGGGCGACGTAATTTATGGACTATCCAAATAAAAAAATGATAATGTTGGCGATGTCATTTATGGAATATCCCAATGTGAGAATAGTAATTTAGGTAACGTCATTGATGGACCATTCCTATAAGAGAATACAAATTTGGGCGACGTAATTTATGGAACACCCCAGGCATCCCCCCTCCACCTTTCTTTATAGTATTTCAGAATGGCGGCGTTCATATCAATAGGGTTAGATATAGTTTTACTTCTGTAGCGCGCAAAATGGAAACGCAGTTTCACCTTCCGGGCCTATAAACATATATAAACGCTCATGTATATTTCATCCCTTTTTGTTTGTATCCTTTCAATACGTTTTGAGAAGGGTCCATTCAACAATTATTTCAAGAAAACTAGTTGGTTTGATCAACCCCAAAACCAATATGGCACTTTGCCCTCGCATTTGTAGTAGTCTAGTAAGTTGTAACGTTTCTATGCGTTTTGACATGGGTCCATTTAAAAGTTATTTTTAGAAAACTGGTTAGTTCGATTAACCCCCAAAAAAATATGGCATTTTGCCCATGCATTTGTAGTCGCAAAGTACGTTGTAACTTTTCTATGCGTTTTGACATGGGTCCATTTATTAGTTATTTTTAGAAAATGGTTAGTTTGATCAACCCTAAAAACAATATGGCACTTTGCTCTTGCATTTGTAGTGGTTTATCAAATGGTGTCTTTTCTAGGCGTTTTGAAATACGTCTATACAACAGTTATTCATAGAAAGATGGTTGGTTCGACTAACCTCAAAAACAATATGGCATTTTGCCCTTGCATTAGTAGTTGTTTATCAAGTTGTAACATTTTTCTGCGTTTTGACATGGGTCCATTTAATAGTTATTTTTGGAAAACTGGTTGGTTCTACCAACCCCGAAAACTATACGGCACTTTTTCCTTGCATTAGTCACCATATATTAAGTTGTACCCTTTCAATGCGTTTTAAAATGAGTCCATTCTACAGTTATTTATAAAAAAACTAGTTAGTTTCAATACCTAAAACAATGTAGCACTTTGCCCTTGTATTTTTAGTCGCTTAAAAGTGTTTTGAAGAAAATCGGTTAAGAACTAGGACCTGTGGAGCATGACCAACAGACAGACATATCGACAGACATACAGACGAACGGCCATTACCCTGTCAATAGATACTTGACCTCAACATCTATAAACGTTTTAATTAGACGTCCAGCTCCTACACTTTTCGTGGCGAGTAATGTAAAATAATATATTTCTGTGTAAAATAATGTGATAGCAAGACGCACAACGTACGTACCCAGAAATGAAGGTAAGTGCACGCTAATGTGATTTTAACGGCGGTTTTTGTTTAAGAGCAAAATCAGTTGAAAAATCATTAAAAGTTGCTTTATTCCACTGCTAACTGCGGAAAAGTATTACAACAATGTTGACCAAAGACTTTACAGCACTGCAAGGGCACTTTTGTAAGCGTTTAAACGTTATTTGAATTAGAAAAGGTCAAAACTGTGACCTGTAGCGCACTACCTACAGGCAAACGGACAGACAGACCGACAGACAGACAGACAGACAAAACCATTTCAATAGATGCTTATGAGCTAAAGCTTAACATCTAAAAAACAAAAACGAATATTTATCATTCAAGCAACTTTCTATGTTTAATTTGTTGTATTCTGAAATTTTTGTTTCAAGCATCAACAAGAATGTGCTTTTATTCATGTTTTAATCTGCGAAATAATTAATTTAAGTATACAACTATATTTACTGGTTTTTGTTTATAATAATATTAGTTTTGTCCGCTGGTTTTATTGCGTTAAATTCAGTAATTAGTAGCAACTAAGTATAGCTACATCTGTGATAATTATGTAACAGAAGTAACTTGTCTGTATCGAATAGTTATTTTAGGTTACAAAACAATTCTAAATTTGATGTTAATATAAACTTTAAATTTTGGTTAATTACCATTTAATACGTAACAGAGTCTCAACTAAACAATTATTTTGACATAGTTTAAAGCAAAAGGTACCAGAAAACATGAACAAAATTTTTTTTCTTTGTTCATACAAACTATTCTGTTATGTGCGATTCAGTGGATCATGCATAGTCGAGCAGACGACACACAAACTTCTATTTTTGTAAAACACGTAATGTGCATTTTTTAAAAGCAATACCAGGAAAGTAGTTTATGAAAATACATCAGGTTTATACATAAAATCAAACTTCAAGCTTGGCAACGAATCCATCTAACACAAATAGTTGAACATAACTACTTAAAACGTGTAGGATGCGATCCTAGATAATTTGACAACCATTCAACCACGACTCACGAGAAAACTTTTATTCCTCACGTATTTTTTATTAAACGTACCTCTAAAAAGTAATAACTATACGACCATTGTTTGGTTTATAGCATTAGCTTATTCGACATTATTTATTTTAAAGTACAATATTTTGATTTAACATTGAAGTATATTGGATGTGTTTTCTTTTAAGTTAAATCACTATCAAAGAGCGTATATTTACAATACCTCATTTTAACAATTTCTTATACCACATATTGCTCAACAACATGCTCTTAGAAGCATCTACTATACAAGATACAAGGAAATATTTATATACATCAGAGTCGAGTACATTCGAGTACTTGGATTATAAATAAAAACTTAAATGCATGTTTTAAGAATAGATGATTTTTTGGCATACGATACTGGTATTCGATCCAGTATTTTATAGGTATCAAAAGCTTGGCATCATCCTGTAAGAAATTTTTGTGAATATTGAAATCTAGGACAGATTATTCTACCAAATAAATATAAGAGCGCAACTGTGTTAGAACATCGCTACATTTTTTTAAAGATATATTATTTTTACATTTTGTAGTACAAACATACTTTTGTATTGCAATAAAGTATAGTAACAGAGTAAACCTTCACTTGTATTTGCGTTTCACTTGTTTTTTATATAATCTCATCTCGTCTTTGACAAGGTTCTCCCACTACAGCAAATTCATACGCAAAATTATCACCGCAGCACATTGTAATTGACTCGCTAGATCTCTACCCCAAACCGCTAACGTGCGAATAATTTTGCGCCTACACATAAGGTGATAATAGCTCTGAGACTGAGTTATACTTATAGCAACCCATGAATTTCTGTTTACAAATAATAATACAATAATACTAAGTATGGACCCCCACACACGTCACATCGTATTTTCGAGGAACAACAGCATTATTCTAAAACATTGATAAAAATCTAATTCATTCCATGCTTTATGAAAAAGAATATAACCCGTGAACCAAATAGCAAGGTAAAAATACCAACCATTCAAACCCATATGTTACAATCGTATTGTTAGATTATTTGCAATAACTTTCAACCAATGAGATGAAAATATCTTATTATTGTCAATATTTCAGGCAACGGTAAACAAGACGTCCAAAAATATCTTCTTGCATACAATCAAATGCCAGATTTAAAAGCCTGGAACAATATAGTTTGCTTACAACAATTTTTGTCTTTTTTAGATTATAAAGCAGATTTATGGTGGGATGTAATGTTCTCTGATCACGATCATAACAAATTATCTCAATTTTTAAGGTCTCAGGTCCAAGCAGTAAGGATAGATGAATCTAGTATCAAGTAGTATCAAGCTCATGTGCATTCAGATATTATTTTGAAAATATGCAACAATGATTCATGTTTAGGCTTTTACTTCAAAACGATTGAGTTAATCACTATGTCACATTTTTTGATGCCTGACAGTAGTAAAATTGACCAAATTATTCAGAACTGCGCTGATAACATTTAAAACAAAATATCTTTTACATACACTGCAACATTAAAAGAACTACAACGTTTTTTAAAATTTTAAACCTACCACTGAGACAGCAATACGGCTATAGCCAATGATTTTAATCTTGACATAAATAATAACAAGATCATAATTAACGATCCATGCAAAGAACACCTAGACATATAATTATTTATTAAATAATTTCATACAACTTGCTAAAACAAGCATAAGTATTTCTAAACTTTATTACTATCTAATACATATTAATTATTAGATAGATTATAGCTTTATTTGTGCTTATTTTATTTATTTTAGGCAAATTTGCGTTTATTTGATTAGGTTAAGCCACGTTTTTTACAGATACATGGAGTTATATGAGGAACAACATAAACCAGGCCAGAGACTTTACAAAATTTGATATTAAATCTCCTAAATTTATATTATCACCGTCATTATAAAAAAACACGGAACTAAGTAACTTTTTCAAACCATTTCTCATATCAGTCAGTATTAGAATTGTAGACAAATCTTACTAAATTAATTTTTTGGCTTGTATAAGACGTTGATTTTTCTTTGTTTTACTGTCTTAATATGAACTGTCAGTCCAAAAACGAGGGTGCTTACCCAGGTAATTCACTTAATGATATTGTTTTATGTGTAAAACAAATTTAACAGTATCAGTCTTGCAGTCGTAAAGTTTTGAATTTCATGTGTACAAATCAACATGCATTGGTGTTTAAAAACTCACAGCAGGATTGCCTAACCTTTGAAATGATTAAAAGGATTACTGCATTACTTCATAGCAACAATAGCAATAAAATTGGTAAGACAGTTAGTAACTGAATATAGGTTTTACGCACCCACATAGTAAATAGAACAACGTTGTTAGACAGTGACATTCAGAAACAAAATATAGCCTTGAAATGGCTTAAATCCAATATTTGTCCCAGAAAAATGAAAAGGCAATCGCAAAATTGGACTATTTATTTTTTATCTAATTTTAATCTAACAGCTTTTTTTCAAAACCATTACAGTTAAACGCCATCGGTATAAATTTTTAAACGATAACCCAAGAAAAACATTTCAGTTATAATACCTCATTCAACAGGACGTCTACGACAATTAGCTACTGTGACAGATCCAAATTTGTCTCACACACATGAATTGCTAACTCACAACACGCAAAAGATAATACAATTTCATGATGTTGGCACACAACTTCAGGTGGACAAAAATACGATCTCTCAGTTAGAGAACTACATCTATCTCTATGTGAAACCCAAACCAACACCCCAGATAAATGATGACCAAACGCCTCAGGTTACTATATTACCTTAAGAACAGCAATTACCTCTGAAAACTGACCCAACATTTGATAACATGTTTCAACTCACCAGAACTGACAAAACGCTTATCACTTCACTAGAAATCTTTGGTGACGACACTAATTTACAGACCCAGCAAAACTAACTCGTTTTATCGATCAAGAGCTAATGACTAAACAAGTCAGTGTATAAACAACGGATTTAAAGAATAAATTAACATCAACTACGAAAAAATACATCGAACATATTCATGATGACAGCACTAACGAATTTCAGAGATCTCAAATATTCACCAATGAAATTGATGTCCCACAAACTCAAGAGCAGAGTTCTTCAACAATTTAAAACAAGAATGAAATGATATCCCAAAATAGAGTAAATCCAATCTCTTCAGCGCAAGAATTTACATTCATAATGCAAAATGAATCAAAGAAGGTCAGCAATAATAAATATAACACATAATGATCATCTTGTAGTAGCACCGGGTAGGTCAACGGAAACAACTAGGAACTATAGGTCAATTCCGCATAAACCTAATACTCCATTATCCTACAAAGATAAGAAAGCAGTGAAAACCCCACTATAAATAAGTATATTATTAAAACAAAAGATTTGGAGCAGCACATTGTAAGAGCACTGTATTATAAAAATTGGGGTAATGTTTTAAATTTAATAAAATCGTAACACTGTTGAATATTGCTTGAAGACCACAATAACAATTGCGAATAATTTTATTACTAATTCAGATAATTTTTAACTCTCAATATCTCGTATTGAAGATAATTGGTTTCATATCTTTGCATGTTCATACAACGCAGCAAAGACAATCATGTATCGTGTTGTTTTTTTGGCACTTTCTTTTAATTCTAAAGATCATTTATGTGTCAAAACTTAAGAAGAGCAGTGACACTTAAAAAACTATAGAAAAGAATGCAATATGATATTTGCAGCAAATTATTTTGATGTTTATTATTAAGAACAAATTATGCAACGTTTTTTTTCTTTTATCGTATCATGAAAATATTTAAACGCGTGAATAAGTTAATTTTCAACGATTAAAAGGCAGTTAATGTTTTATTTGAGTTGAAGCAATTATTGCGACATTTTATTCAAATATAATGAGAAGTAAATTATGCATAATTAGATCTTTAATTTTATTGCGTCTAAATCATGTTAGTTAACTTGTACATCAGCTTTAGAAAATCGAAAAATGATTTTTAAAATAGCCATTAGATAAGTCAGAGCTTTTTGACATTCAGTGTCATAAAATTCAGGCTTAGATTTTGTGGTATAACTTATCTCTAATAGTATGAAGGATGTGTTGAATGATAATTACACGAATGAAATATTTTTTGAATTTTATAAAAAACAGCACAAACCAAGGCAATTTATTTTTAAAAAGCAACTATTGAACACCTTGCGTGTTTGAATGCACTAAATTAAAATTTTATGAATGCGATTAGATTTAAATAAATCAACACTAATTGCTTTTAAAATTATAATTTGTAGTGCGAACATGTTTTATGAACTATAAAAAAAGGTAAGAACTCTTTGGTGACATACTTTAAAATGAAAATGAATTCAAACAAAGTATTAGAATCTACATAATCTGAATTTAAAAATTCGTCAAAAATTGTATGTTTGTTTTTTTGATTTGAATAAGATTTTAGTGGTGCTACAGAAACTGCTTACAAATTACTGAAAACGTATAAAACTAGCATAATAATGTGCATTGTTTAATTTAAAAAACCTCAAATAATTATCATTAAACTTTAAACAAGCAACACAGAACCTTTCGAGAAATCAAAGATTTTAGCATTTAATGTCATCAACTCAGACATAATACCAAATATATAATATACTCTTAGTAGTATGAATGTGATAACAAAACGTTTTCTAAAACTGATTATATTTTTTCATTAATTTTTAGAAAACGATAATTATGTTTTCTCTCTCAAATTTTTAAGATGAAAGTTTGCTTTTCTATCTCTTGTCGATGCAATAACCTTTGCTTTTAATATGTATGGAATAAGATTTCGAATTCATTGAATGAATGATTTACGCCATGATTTTATCTAATACTTGAGTAAAATTTATCGAAGAATGTCTTGTTTTCTTTATGAACTATACAATACAGCAGAGAACAACTCATAGACTTAATTGAGATAAGATTAATTTATAAACAAGTCTCAAAATTTCACTTCTCTCTACACACAAACTTAGAAACGTATTTTTTTCTTTTTTAACAGTTTGAACTCAGTTTTAAGCGTGCATTAAAAGCTGATTACAAATTAATTTAAAAAACATAAAGTACCTAAACCTGCAAATGCTGTAATATATTATCCAATTTGTGTATTTTCATTCTCAAAAGTTTGTTTATTGGTCGTTTAATTTTAGTTTTAGTTTATTTTTTGTTTTTAAGTATAACGAGATTTTATCAGGTTTCTTTATTAACATCAAATCGTGACAAACCATCGGCTTCAATAGTTTATGATTCAAAGTAAAATCATTTAATTTTTTTCAAAATACTTTTGACAGTACGCTAATCATTCCATAATATAAAGTAATATACAGAGGTACGCTACAAGAGCAATAATACGATATATTTAGTAATATTATTATTTTTAAAGTTTTCAGTTTTGAGCTGATCTTACCAGTTCAGTTAGAATACTTCATTCTTGAAACTTCAGAAAGTTAAATTATTTTAATTTCGTTTCATTGATATTAAGCAAAGATTAACTAAAGCTTCTCGCATTATTGTTGTGCCAATTACTGAAATAAATTTCAATAATTTAATGTTGATATTTATAGTATTATATATATAATATATGTGTGCCGTAATTAGTTTAAATTAAAACATTTAAATTAGAAATTTAAAAATTTTTTAATCGCAATTGCCAATTCTGAGATACAAGTCGAGTTCATCTTCAATAACAAGAACAATCTTAAATAAATTACACGTTCATACGTCTAACTTTTTGTGTTTCCTTTTTTGTATCAATATTTCAAAATTAATCTTATACCAAAACGTATTTGTTTTTACAATATTTTTTATTAGGTTTCCGTTACGCTTCCTACAATCAACATCATGGAAACATTTGACCATAAATGTTTTAATTGCAAGTGATATAACTCCAGCTGTGCATTTAATAGGATAAATCATGTCTTAGTATTGTTTGTGTAAACAATAAAATTTTATAAATGCTGTAACGTTCCGTCCGCACGACGGGCCGCGTAACTAGTTTATTATGAAATTGAAACGTGCTTAAACTCCCTAATTGTAAAAATAACTAATAGAGATTATTATTTATTGCTTGCTTGGGAACAACGAATACCTTGTAACAGTGAAACCTACTAGCGTCGAAGCTGAACGTGTGTTTTTAGCAGCAGCAATACTCTGCACGAAGTTAAGAAATACACTTAGAAACAAAGAATTAGACTGGCTAGAATTAGTCTAGGCTTTCTGTGAGCATACTTTTAAGTAGTGCACTGAAATTGTGAATTTATATTGTTATTGTAATTTATTGTGCGTTTGAAACAATTTGAAAACTATACACATTTAAAATATTACAATCACAATATAACTTCACAACATTTCAGTTCAATACTTTAAAGCATAAATTCTTCCAACTCATTTTAGCTTTTTAGTATTTGTAACGTTGTATTGCACCGAAAAGAAAAGATCAAAAAATAAATAAATGTGATCTAAAATACTTGAATTTTGTGAAGCAATTGTATTCAGCTTGGTTGGAAAGTCAGATTTATGTCGTTTTTGTTTTTGTAATTTTCTTAATACCTGTCGTTTTTGGCAGCCCTAGCATTAGCTGTATCTAAATAAAACTGTTGTTGCTACGCATACTCTATATTTCATCCTAAACTTATCCCAAATACACGCTTTGTATTTTATGGGAATATCAATTGAGGATGTTTCGCGAACCACTTATTTTCGTATAGGCGATGATGCTGAGGGGGCCTATCAGGAAATCAAAGGATGCACTGTAGTCCGCAGTCCGCATGCAATATCCATTCAATATTTCTCTTAGATATCCATATACTAGCTAGGATGTATACGTCTCAGATAAAAGTTATTACATAATAAAATTAGTAAATACCTAAATCTAGAGGAACATTTGTCGATGCAGTACCAGTTGCGCCGGAAGTGGTAGCAGTTGACAGAGAAAATCTTAGGCATAATTTGTACCCAAATGTATCGGTGTAGAATCCAGGAGACGTTAGGAATCTACTCGGACTCTTCCTAAACTCCTGGCACAACTGCTGAAAATCTGACAGCTTCCAAACAAATACGCCGTGGCAATAACGTGCAGTGAGGTCATCCATTAATAAAGTTACATTGGAGGCTAAATTTACAGCTGAGGACAACTCTAGTTCCAAACGATCAATTTTTATCTGTTTTTCCATGTCATTCTGCTCAAGTCGTACAAGTCTCTCGAATAAGTCTTTTAATTGATTCACAGGACTATTAGATGTGACTGGGGGAAGATTCTGGCATGACTGAGAACATCCTGCTTCCTTACCTGCAAAATTTTTATAATCTTGTTTAAGCGCCAATATTAAAAGTACATTAAGTATTTATTCTCAGTTACAGGGACAAAAACAATACGTTTTCGTATGTTCTTACACAAATAAGGTACATTGTCAAAGTTCAGGCACTCGCCATTTAAAAATGTATGTAGCAAATGTGCTTGTATAGTAACACAAGTAATCAGGGCAGTCGCTGGCCAGTGCAACTCCACACTACAACCTCGTGAGCTGTAACACCGTAAAAATGTGTGGAAGACAGGGGTACTTGCAACTGATTTTAAAAGAATGCAGTACAAAGCCAACGAAACCCAAAGTTTTCTTACTTTTAACTGTATTTTCTCCGCTATAAAACATCTTCTGACTACCTCCCGCACGTCGTACAGGAGTGGGATCCTTTGGAAAATGTGTTTCGGGAAAGATTTTTAAAAGAAATTCATGTTATTTGCCCATAAGACTTGAAATCTATAAAGAATTAGTTTAATTTCCCAAAAGAAATGTAATGAACAATTTCTTCCAAGAAATTTACAGCTTTTCTTGTGGGAATTTACGCGAACGGCCCAAAAGCGCTGTTCCCTAAAGAATTAAGAACGCCGCCCACAAGAATACAATTGGGTGGGAATGCGCAACTACAACACAGGGAGCGTGCATAATTTACGTGGTACGTCAATGGTGGGTGGGGGTTAAATCATCCAACCCTTTTACTTATGCGTTTATACCAAAGAAAGGGGGGTTAGAGGTTCAAAATTTCCAAATTTTGTAACACGTAATTTCTGCACGATCCCACAGAGGCTGCGCCAGTTTCCTATCGTATAGCTTCCACTATTAACTACACAGATGCATATTCACTCTTCGCTGAACATTCATTCCTATTCCCCACCCATGGTTGAACTTTCCACTTTGTCTTGGCATTTGAGTTCCCACAAGAACGGAATTTGCGGGCTCCCAGCGATCCGCACTCACAACTTCACGGACTTGACTTCAATCTTATTGTCCCTAAACGCTCCTACAAAATAATTGATAACTCATTCTCCAACGCCTCAACTATAGCGTGGAATTCTTTTCCAAAATTGTTAAAACACATAAATAGTTTCAACGAGTTCAAGGATGAAATCTAGCAAATGCATGTAAAGCGCAGACCTAATCTAAACTAGAATAGGTCATATGTAATTTTAAATACTGTTATTATGTTACTGCTTCTTTTTATTCTTCTTAATTAATTAAGGATTAATAAGGGAGGGCTTGGCTTGGTAACCTCGTGGTACTATGTGGTTGTACTAGAGATAGGGGTCAAGGATCGAATACTTGTGCTTGCATGTTGCAGTGAGATTCCCTAATACCAAGCTCTCATTGTGGGTAATTACAATTATTATGTAAAATTTGAACAATTCTGTCTGGGAGCGCCCGTCCGCTGTCCCCTCTCTTTAAATCTACATAATAATAAAATTAAAATAGTTCTGTCTGCGGGCGTCCATCCGCTGTCCCTTTTCTCCTAATCTACATAATGATAAAATTCAAATAACATTTAATATTCCCGGATTCATCTCCCGAAAAACGGATGCGGTGGACACCCCCATATAAATAAATTTCTAGTTCTAAACATTCCATCAAAAACCAAATTTAATGCATGAGATTATTATAAAAGCATTACACTAACGAAATTAAGCGCCGTACATATTTTAGGTATTGTGGTTTTGAGGTTTGGGATATGATTCGGCAGTTGACCTAAGTTAGAAGCCGTTGTTTCAAACTCGTTTGTGACTGTTGTCTTATAAATTATCATAATATATTCTTAAGATGCATTATATGTTGTTTGTAACTATTATATAAATTTATCTATATATTATGTAAACACCCTCATTATTATATATTTATATATCATAAAAATACATAAATTTGTGATGCATACTTTTGTTAAATTTTTTGATAGCATCAAAACGTTTAAATTTTAGAAAATACTGAAATAATCGTTTTGAAAATCAGGTTAAGGATTGGATAACCTTGAATTTTATCAAAAATAGATGAAATATATAGACTCTAACAAACAAACTTCGCCAATGTTATTTCTTGTTTCACAATGTCATATTTTTTTTTAAAAGAGCATCGTAAAAAACTAGAAATCGCTTAACAACATGCTGCGCACTCGAAAATGTTTTCGACAAAATATTTTTTTTTGTAATTTCAACAATGGCCGAAATTTCAAATTCTTATTTTTTCCATTAGCGTAACTATGGAAATTTTTAGTAATCAGAGGTACCTACCTGTATAAATTATGAAATTATCAATAATTCTGAAATGTGTTCTAAGGAGCTGTAGCACTTCACTGAACTCATTTAAAAGCTTTTTATAACTGCAGAATGTTCTATCTGCACCATTATTAAACCAAATACATTAGCTCAGGCTTGCACTGCATTGTTGGTTATTTCAAATAAGTCGTTATATTGCATTCACATAATATTTCAATTGAAAGAAATTTCACTAATACTTATATATGTTGCCGTAAGTATCAAAAGGGCTTATGTTTATGTGTAGCTAAAAGCAAAACCCACTATCTACAAAACAACTAAAATATCATGCCACTCGAAGCATGCACATGGTTCAATTTCCAATTTTCGAAAACATGTAGTAAAAATATTTTGCACTTGAAACAAGCATTCTAAGGGATCGTCCATAAATGATGTCATCATCTGGGTGAGGGGGTCCTAAAAGCTCTTTCGTTTAAGGTTATGTTAAAAAAAGTTGGCATTCTACAGTTAGGGTGTGCGG
>JAQFZE010001589.1:0-17327 GCA_034695245.1 Dicyrtomina saundersi | reverse complement strand
AGTAGTCGTAACTTGTATGTACGACGGAAGGAAGAAGCAGTGCGGGAGGGGTATATATGTACGTGTCGAGCGAGCAGCGAGCAGTGAGCAGTGAAGATCGATACAAGTATAGGCTTACTAGAAGTTTCCTCTCAACTATTAAGTCCGAAGCATAATATTTACTTACTGGCTATACCCTGTAAGTTGTTTGTCCTTGGCATTGAATTTCTCTTTTGGGCGATACTAGAGGAGAGAATTGTGTGTGTGTGTGAGTGTGTGTGTGTGTAAGGTGAGCGAAGCAGGGAATGGGAAGCACGGGGCCAGTGGATGAGTTTGATGGGTACACTGGGAAAGTTGCTGTTGCTGGGCAGACGGTTTTGGCCACGTAAGGAAAAGACTGTGTTTGTAGTAGCTAGCATTTAATGTCATTATTATTATAAATGTGAGTTACACAAAGAATGAAGGCTGTAAAGGTATTCAGATTCACATGGAAGGGAAATGTGCGCACATTTCGTATTCTATACAAGTCATCATGTTATGTGTCTGTAGTTAGGTACTGTGTACATATTTGGAAGCCGAATATCCACAGCTGTGTGCTGTTGTGGTTGTGGTCGTGGTGCATGGATGGAGTAGGAACTGCAAGACTCCACACTCCTCATCGTATTTTCTTCATTTGTCCTTTCCAAGTGTGTTACCAACTGCAGATACGTCCTGAAAATCCTTCGTATGCCCTTCGCCAAGTTCTTATTGATCTTTTAGCTTTGGTGGCTTGCAGGAGGAGGATTTGAATCGTATGTTTTTTTTTTCTGCACGTAAATTGTGTGTGCTGGCTGCTGCTTCTGCTGTAACTTGCCACGCAAGCTTTATGATCGGATACTGTGAAGCTGCTTCCTTTTTCACTTGGTTGCTTCTATGTAGAATAGTGTATAGTATAGACATTGAATTGAATCGGCAGAGGGCAAAAAAGTCAATTTCACGGAGCATTCATACATTGCATCGAACGTCGTGCCTAATATAAAACAAAGACGTAGGCTGTCAGACTGTCATCCTCTTGAGTTCTCTTATTGCTTGTAATTATTGCATACGCATATATTTATTTATGTTACTTATACGTCTGTGGATCTCGAAGGCGTAGCAGAAAATATTATTTTTGAGAATTTCGAGAAAATAGTAACTATAGCTAAGCTGGCAATTTAGTTTTTTAAAAAATGTGAATAAAAATATTTCGAGATTAAGTCTTGGTAGTTTTATACTTGTAGTTTGTTCGTAATTTTAAGCGGCTATGTAATTTAATGTATTCACTTTGATTATGTATGAAAAAAGATGGGATGTTTTACTAATGTGTGAATTTATTCTTGATGACAATTTTAGGTGGTGCTGGTGGTAAGGGTACTTGGGGTGCGTATGGATCTGAGCTTAGTGGAGTAAGTGAAGCCTCTCTGGACTACAAAGATCCCAATTATGACTCAGAGTCGTTAGAAAATGGAGATATTCATCTGAAGGCTATCATTCCAGAGTTGACGGACGATGAAATCCAGGTAAATTAGCTTTATTATAAAATCACAGAACATAATTTTGTGGGATCATATTCAATTTTGGGGGAGGTAGTTAAGCCTATACAACTCGTTTACTAATAATGTCAGTTGAATCGCTTCGATTTTCTCTGTTTATATGCATTCTTAAAACAGTTTTTCAATTTAAATTACGGAAGAAATTTTTATTTTTTAACAGAAACAAGTTGAGGGAACCGTCTTGGAGTATTTTGAGCACGGTGATGCTCACGAAGTAATGGCGGCCCTTGACGAAATGCGGCTGGGGGAAAAGAAACACAAGGTAATTATAATACAGATGATTTTGCTGTCTTAAAAAAATAATGTAGGTAATTAGCGTAATAGTATTAAATGTGACGTGAGAATGAAATGGACTTCATTGAGTTGCGTGTAGCTAAAACTGAATGCTTTTTATTGATAAAAGCATTTTTATTTCTATAACTATTAAGTACGGTGGGATAAAACCCATAGCCTATAAATCACAAAATTTTGATACATACAGTTAGCCCGGTGGGGGACAGTGTCAAGTATATTTTAATAAAGTTGCCTTTCCCTCTTTCTCATTAGGTTATTGTGATTGCTGTTGAAGCTGCCATGGATCACAAACCGTCTCACCGAGAGATGACCTCTGTATTGATCTCAGACTTGTCGGAGGAAATTGTCTCTTCCGAAGACATAGCCAAAGGTATATTATTATTTTTATGTACATATTCATCATTTCAGTGCTATGTTCTTGTACCCTACGGTTTTGCGTTGAGCTGGAATAATATTTTCATGTCTATATTATGCACATTGCTAAAAATGAAATAGCTGCTGGTTCTATTTAAACGAACACATAAGCTCAAAATATATATGCCGTATCACTCATCGACTCATGAGTTACGTAGAATTATCGATTGGTGGTTTCACGTATATATGACTGGAAGGGAAAGTTAAAATAGGGATCATTAAAGGTAATCGATATTGTTCAATATCAAAGCAAAAGGATGCGAACATATTATGCGATTCAATTTGATCATTCTGCGTTTGAAAGAAACAAGAGAGTTTTCAACCTTGCCTAACGACGAAGCCAGTGCACGTTGTCATTTCAGTCTTTGCTGAGATTGGCGAGAAAAAGAAGAAGAAAAAATCGATACTTGCGAGCTTGGTTTGGAGCTCTAGCTTTTCATCATCTATCCAAATCTCCTTTCGTCTCGTTTTCCCATCAGTCGTTTATTATAAATAGAATGAATGGGGAAAAGCTCTCAGCTTCCATTTTCAATTAACTGTGTGTAGAATGCAGAGAGTACATATTTCCGCTGCATGGTTTTTCAAACGTCTGTGCTTATTTTCCAGTTTTTGCAGTCCAGGACATGAGAATACATCTTGGTATTTCTCCTCAGGGTATCATGGATGCTCTTGACTCGTCCTTTCTTTCATACATTTTTTTACGTATTAGTATGCCTGAACGTATCCTATATTACTACTACCTCATTAGTTTGTTTTGCATAGGTTAAAAGTTACCAGCAGTACATGGTGGCATTATTGAGGTGAGGCCTCTGCTGTACTCCGTCAATTTTTTATAGGAATATTATCTGAATTTTATTATTTATTGAATTCGAGTTCATTTGTATGACTACGTAGAATTTTATGTTGTCATTTCGTAGTATCAATATAATCATTCGCTTAAAGGTGTCAGAGTAGCTCTGGTCGCCATATGGTTAATGTATGCAATACAGAATACAGTGATACACTGTTATGGGGATCACAAGTAATTCAACTCTAATAGTAGGGGAAGTTTTTTTTATGGATTTGCTAGTGTTAGATTTTCGAATTTAAGACAATGATATACTATCCAAAGGAGAACGCGAAATCGTATGGGTATACGTTCTTGTAAAATGCACAAGTTTTTCAGGTTTTGTTATACAGTAACAATGCTTACCTGTGTTATTCATAATTTGCTTTTGTTTGACAGCGTTTGAGACTCTGTTGGGTAATCTGCCCGATTTAATCTTGGATGCCCCAGACGCTCCAATTGTGTTGGGAAATTTTATTGCTCGGGCTGTAGCCGACGACTGCTTCTCAGTGAGTATGATCAACTCATGGAAAGAAATGGCTACAAACGAGCATGCAAAGTAAGTTGACATTATATTTATTGAATTGAAATTTTGTTCGCCTTATCTATGCTAAATATTATTGTTGAATCTTTATTTACTAAATATCTTGTTTATTTTGAACAGGGCCTCTCTGGCTCAATCTGAAGTTTTGTTGGTGGACAAACTTGGTATGCTCCGCCTAAACAATGTGTGGGGAGTAGGAGGTGGGGCTCAACCTGTAAAAGCTTTGTCTCGGCGAATTTACATGCTGCTGGAAGAGTATCTTTCGTCTCACGATGCGACTGAGGCAGCTTGCTGTTTGCGCGAGTTAGAGGTGCCACACTTTCATCATGAACTTGTCTACGAGGTACAGTAACGATTATATTTCAAAATAAAAAACTTAACTTAATAAATTCCATTTTAATCAAGGTCAAAGTTCAACTTTTTTGTTTTTTTTTGTTACTAGGCTATTGTAATGGCAATAGAAGCGATGCAGGAGAATGTCGAGGAATCAATTTGTCGTCTCTTGAAGTCTCTCTCTAATTCGTGTCTCGTGACACTTGATCAAATGAAAAGGGTGAGTGGCGGGCTTTAGAAATTGTAATGATATTAAAACTTCCTTGTGACGAACAAGTCATTAATGTTGTCGATAACTAAATTTACAGGGATTCTTCCGAGTTTTTGAAGACTTGCCGGATATTTGTATTGACGTACCGGCTGCGTACGCCCTTCTTGATCGTTTTGTGTGTCGAGCCCAGAGGCACGGTTTTATTGGTGACGAAGTGGTTCGCCAGGTCCCCACTCGGTAGGTTTAATTTAAATTAATAAACTATAGCTCAGTTAAATAGTTATGTATATTATTTATATGAAAGTATATTTAAATGTTATTGTAATTCCTGTATTTGTTTTTTACTTCACAGTGGCCGAAAGCGCTTTGTCTCCGAGGGGGATGGTGGCAAAGTCAAGGAAGATATCCTGGCTTAGTTCAATGTACACGCTCGCAGGATCGGATCTTTCGAAACTATATAATCATTGCATAAAATTTTGTGTATGAACGGGCTCGACCTCACCTATCTGGACTTACTATTATTACACTGATGGACTTAGAAGAAGAAAATCTTCTCTCCCCTGTCTTACATGCAACCCACAACGTTGCACACTTAGCAAAAATAAACGTTTTATTTGATGATTCTAGACAAAAAGACACATTTTATTAGTGTGTCATTCTGATAAAACGAGAGTTAGGAAGTTAGTAGAAAAATAAGTTATTTGTACTGCGATGTTTCAACACCATATGATAGTGTGTACGTAACAATTAAGTATAAAAAAGAAGAAACATTTTATCACATCTTGTCATCGCTTACTAAAACCTCAGTCAAGGATCTTGCCTGGAATTTGACTAAAGAACCAGTGAGATTACTTAAATATTATTACAAACAAAAATATTATCATTACTTTCAAACTTAGATTTGGTCTTTTGTGAGTAGTAAATTTTTTCTTGACAAAATATAAACATATAGAAGCATATACTTTAGTTTAGAGGAGATTTGTAAAACACTAGTGTGATTTCCTCTTTTGTTATATCAGTACTGTTATTCTATGACTGTAGAATGTCCTTAAATGCACAATGAGTTCACCACGAAACGATTTTTTTCCCAGTTGGCGAGAGATACCAAGTTTTTTCTACACATTTCTGATAAGTACCATGGTACGTTATCGCTATTTTTTGAGCAAGATATTAGATTAATTTAAAAAGTTCTATATATGATGAAAAAGCAAGGTACTTGGACAGCAACGTGTTTTTTAGTATTAGGATTAATTTATAGGGGTTTACATATATTTCCAGCAACTAATTTGAAATACGTGTGGGATTCTCGAGGTTGTCCTATCTTTTTTCAAATGAAGATAAATACAGTGAACATAATTTGTAATTGTTGAGCATATATTATGCGAGGAAGTCAGTCTACCTCAAGGAATCATTATAAAATCAAGTAGAGTAGAAAAAAACAATTTTCACCATTAGTTGTTAGCTGTGTTACGAGACTACGAAAACTACGATTTTTTAGGAGCAGGGCAGGACAGAAAGTTGAGAAACAAAGCATTCGTTCTTCAAAAAATCTGGAGAGGACACTCGAACACATGCATGTGTTCAGTTCATTAGTTATATAGAGAACACAAATTTATTTAAATCTTTTAAGTATACTGCAGATAAGAATGAAGTGTTTTTGATGTCATTTCCGTTGACCTTTCTACAAAGAGGTCATCAGAAAATCTCTAGTGTATGTTGAATGTTTACAACTCAGATACTTTACATGCTATGTCAACCCTAAGAAATAATTATTATATTATATTGAATTAATCATCCGTATGGTTTGGAATTATTATTTTTGTGCTTTCCACCCCGCTCTGTAGGATGAGGACCAACGATGTTCTTTTTTCATTTGTTATAATATATGTTAAGTTCAAGATGAATGTTTCAAACCGCACGTGTGTTGTGGACATACTTAATGTTCAATAAGATGCAATGGCTTCTCATTAACAAAAAAATCACATGTGTATTTATTTCATTTTCCATTCTACCTACTCTACATATTACATTCTCTATACGCGTTATTTTTATTTTTTCCTCTCATATCATTTGACCATTCACATAGTGTATTCTCATCTCTCACATATCATTTTCAGCTATAACGATAATTTTCTAGTTTGTTGAAGTCCCATCCTACACTTGGAATTTATTCAAACAGTTTTAATTAGCAATTACGTCGTTTCAATTTCAACGCAATCGAAGTTGTGCGGGGTGGTTGTAAAGGGTAGAAATATATAGATAAGTATGTCTCCATATTTCCGTAAATGCATGAACTTAATTCACAAGTGCAGCTATAAAATCACACGCAATAGGACACATTAAGAAAAAAATCTTATTAAATGCTGCCATTTCTAATTTGAACATCTATTTCGAGAAATTTGATTTGAGTTCGGTTTTGAATTTTTCAGTACATTTTACGCACCCTGCAAGTTCTTTCAGGTGTGTTTACGAAACTGATGAATCTGTAAACATAGCTACTATCTCGTGACTTGAAGTTTTTTTGAAGAACATTTTAGCCCTAGTATGTACTATTACAATGCACTAACAGTGAGAAATGCAACATGCAAATTTAATTAACTAGTAAGAGCAGCAAACATGCACTTTCTAATTCGTTACCTAAACTTCTATTAATTCTTTTGACCATGAAGAGTCGAAATTAAAGTCAAAACTTAAACTGGACTAGATACATACTAAGTGACGGATCAAAATCAAAATATCAAGAGCTATGGGTGCAATACAGGATCTCGAATTCAGTCATAAAAACAGTAATACCTTCCCATGAAACATCGTACACAAGATGTGAAGAACTTCAAGTACACACTTTATTCCAGCCACAGTTTGCAAACTACAATACTACAAAATTCTCTATTAAGTAGTGTTTATGTAAGTATACTGTATGTAAGTAAGTTGCTATAATAAATCTCTGTGGCGTTCATACTTTTACACTCTTGCTGGTCCGATTCTAATTACAAGTACAGTGCGATGTGTATGAACTTTGAAATTGAAATAACAGCGCGCCTTTTTTAATTTGGACCATATTTAATCAAAATATCCGTAAAATAAAAACAAAGAGAAACAATATTATTATCATTTATCGTCTTTCGTGAGTCGTGTGACATCAACCATTGTCTTTGTGTCGTAACTCGTAAGATAAATTATAGAGTATAATAATCTGCGTGTGGAAGTGGAACTTTTGCGGTTGATCTGTATCTAAAACAAACAACAGCTAAGTACTTACTACATATTATTTTAATAGTATTGTAAGGATGCTGTCGTTGTCGTTCTCATATATGCTGCTAAAATATAAATTAACTAAAGTATATAGATATAGAGTACTTACTTAGGGTAGGCAAATCGTAGCCTCTATATTGTAAAGTAGTTTTACTGTAATTTTACTGATTGTTTGCACAGCGTGCGTAACGTTAGTGCTACATACAAAGCCTTCTTTGGCCCTTTCAATTTAAATTGATAATTCTTCAGTTAAAATCTTGGATTTGTAGAATAATATTTTTCATAGTTTTTTGCAGACTACTACGTAAGTAATGAAATGAAATTATTATTGTGAAAAGAAAACGTTCAAAGTTGTTCATAATCTGCCATTTAATAAAGTAATTACCTACCAATGGATTTACTTTTACGGGCCTTACAGACTTAAAGTCAAAGTTACTTACGTTTTGCAAAATACTACTTACATTCTACATTTAACACAGATAGAATTTACCTAATATTATTAAAACCTATAGAATCTTGGACCTAAATAGGTGAAATAGCTTATGGTTACATATTATTCAGTGCATATGTGTTTCCACTTCCGCACTGCTAAATGATGTGTAATTACAAAATAAATACAGAGATCCTTATGTAATTTTGTGAATCTATACTGCTTTGGATGTTTTTATATAGAATTTTTTATGGCAGTTGGAAAATGAAAGGAAAATTACATTATATGCGTCTGTGTTTCTATTAACATATTTCTCTTGAATTTTAAATTCCTATAAATACAATATTAATTGGGACTGAATGCAGAGTAAATTGTAGAATTGCATGTGATGTCATATATTTGAATTTGAATTGTTTACGTAATGGGTTCAGAGAGGTCAAGAGAGAGAGAGTCAAGGGGTTTCCTCCTCATTTTGTGTGAAACGATTATATTGAAAGATTTTAATGCAGTTATTACAGTAATGTAAACTGATAATAATTTATTACATTGTTATTAATTGACATGAAAAAGTTTGACGGACTTTACACAGCGAGCCAAAAAGGGGAAGAATGCAAAAAAGTGAATTATTACTGCAATCGGATTTATTCCAGTAGTTCATATAGTAATTATAAATGTCAGTAGACTCATTACAAACTAATTATAATATTATCACGTGTGTGTTACTTAAACAAGCTCAGAGTCAGCTACACAACAGTCAGTCTATATATATAAATATTTACCTGCATCTCAGGATATATATAAATATTTACCTGCATCTCAGGATATATATAAATATTTACCTGCATCTCAGGATATACATAAAAACAACTTGAGTCCTGAACCCAATAAACCCAATGTCCAATACTATATGTATAATATATTCATAATGTGTTGAAAAATTGGACAAAACGTGAAAATAAAATTGCCGAATTTCAGTCTGTTTGCAATTTGAAAGGACGAGCTTCTTGTGTGTAGTCCCACACTTCATTTTATTAGTAAATATCTTCACTCTTCATGAACATGTCGTCAACAAAAATTAGCTAGCCCATTCATTCATTCTTCTATAACTGATAGTACATAATATATAGTGCATTAAGCATCCATTACTCGCAGAAAATCTGGATGAGCATATTATAATATATTTTATAATATAGAAACAGCCTCTGTAATATCAATACTATATAATCATAAACTGGAAGAGAATATTTGAGATGGCTACTCTGTATTGTTTACGTTCAGATTAAGATAATTTTTATTATTTCCTTAGCACACTTTATCCAGTCCAAACCCAGACGAGACAAATGTCTGTCACAGACACTGCCATGCCATGACACTGACTGACATTGGGTTTGGATTGGGATTGTTTGATAAAAGTACCTACCTATTATGTGGCAACGGTAACTTTTATAGGGGGTGCAGCGTTGTTGGAATCACTGATATTTTACTTTTATTATTTTTCTTAAGCATACAACCTACTTACTTAATTTTCATTTTCATTTTCGTTCAGCCGAAGGTCAAGCAGTCAGACGGAGACGCTAGTTCTCACGTTCCTTGTTTTAATATTATGGTCCATGTGGAAGTACGCACGCAATCAATGTCAATGTTAGATTCATGTTTTAAGAAGCTAGGCCAAAAACCAGAAGCTAAAACAGTTTGTGTTTACTTAAAGTTCAGTTTATGTAATAAATATTAATATCTCAGTAATATCAGTCTGTAAGTACTGTACAAATTACAAATACAAACAAGAAGCTTACGTCTTACGTCCGGCCGTCCGGTCCAACTATACAGATACAGATATAGTATGTTTTTTTAAGATGTTATTTATCCTGTATGGCTTAAGTGTACTATTGCATTACCAATCAATCACTTTTGATTTGATGCATTATTATACTTTATGAAAACCATAATATTATCAGCATATTGTATACATTAATGCCTCATGCGTCCCAATTTGTAGGTAATTACTAGTAAAATGGACACATAAATAAATACATTATAGTAGCTCATATCTAATGGCTATGTATATTTATTCTGTTAACTATTAATAAGGAGCCCTCACAAACTCTGTTCATTTCCGTGTCATTTAATTTCATAGTTCCTATATAAACGATGTAACATTATATACTTACGAGCAGCTGCGTTGTAAGTAGACGGAATTATAGCGATTGTGCGAACGTCAAAGCATGAAATCCTGCATTTCTCTCATAATTTGTATGATTGTATCAAGTATGAAGTATGACGTGATATCGTCAAATTGTATAAATTCCATGACATAATATATCCCTGTGCTGTCCATGCATGAGCTGGATGATTTGATGGGAATGTATTGGCATTGGCATTGGCAAAGGTGACATTTTAGTGTCTCTCTTATCACTGCCACGTCATGTTAGCAGCTGTGTACAGACCAGCATTTCATTTCGACCATGTACTTACGTAATCTTAATGAGGAGTGATGGAAAAATTTGATTTGCACAGTTCAGTTGCTATACGTTTAAAGCAGAACATTCGGTATTACAGTACAGGCTGCATACATGTATTATAAAATAAAGTAAAAAACATTTATAGTATACACTATCCTTGGCAAGATACAATACACAAAATTGTACCTATAGAACTAACTAGTAAATTCAAACAGGGATGAAGAAAAAAGTCAAAGTAATCAAAATAAATAAATCGCCTTTTGGATTTACAATTTACAATTTCTGCGTGTCACTTTTTACTGGAAATCAACTTTACTATAGTACTAATTAGCACCTATCTGTCAATAAGCTTTAAGACAATAAGAACTTGTTCCAGGTTGTATATCATATATTCGATCAAAACAAAAACAAGAAAACAAACCTGTGCTCTGCTCTGGTCAGGCTTGGCAAGTCAACATCACCTAATCCTAATCATAATCATCCACATTCACAATTCCAATTGTAAATTAATGCGAGATTCCGAATACATAACACAAGCAAGCGTACAGGTAAACGCAAACGTGCTCGTGCAGATATTAAGTACCTACAAATAATACAATACATATACAAAACAGGGGACTGGATCTTTTTGAAACAAACATGTTCATTAGTTATTTTAGCCCAGCTGATTTGACTTTGTTAACCAAAATTAGAATTACATAATGGAATTTCAATGCCACCAAATACAGAACATAGACATGCCCACTAGCTAATATAACAATAAGAATGCTTCATTACATTCTCCATCTACATTACAAATTGTAATCACGACAAATATTATTAGCTTGTAAGATTTTAGTGAAAAATGTTTGAGGGCATAAACCACACGGGTATAAGAACTAATAAAGATAACTAGCAACTGCGATCGCTTCTACATTAAATATAATGTAGGATACTGGATACACGCAGGTAAAAAGTTTTACATCCTTTTGTCTGTCTTTTAGCCAATAAAGTGAGTGTGCACAAGCATATATAGCATTATACGTTATGTAAATTATCTCATGTCATGTTCAACTTTATCTTTGTGCTAACAGGCAAACAGCAGGGTCGGGTCTTGTAATAAAATAAGTAATTCCTGTTTACAAAATCCATTGGAAATTGACGAAGGGCAAAAATAGTATATTGGTTTTAGCAGTAGTGCTACAAAAAATATTGCAAACTTGTAGTGTGAATGGTTTAGTAATGCAGTAGAATAAATTAGTTACGTAAGTAAAATCATGATACTGCTGATACTCGCGATTGATATAAAGGTACTACACCAGATACGTTATACCATTTGTGAACTTTTACTGTAAAAACAGAATATCGAAATTTTTACATTTTATTTGTATTATTTTCTCCAGTGGTATATTTACTATTGGAAATATATAGCTGTAGAACATTACAAATATTTCTACGATACATTTTAAATTAAAAAACTTCACATCTACACATGAATGCATGGATGATGTCAGTGTTGTATAAAAAAAACTACACATATATAATGTAGAATTTTAACTTTAGTATGTAGTGTCCCTAACGGAAGATTTCTGATGATTTTCAGGCCTCTGTTTTATTGTGTATTTGATATCTGTTCGATTGTAACACTATATATGTATGTATAGGTACATAGTTATAAATGAGATACAAAAATACGAGGAAGGATTTTTATTGCTGTAGCCGTAGTCTATATAAGGCTGAAAAACAATGAGACAATACACTTTACACTTTACACAGACAACGTGTGTCTGAAGTCATCCACAAATTTAATATCCTTGTAGGCATAATTGTACAATGCTAATCTGCTCACGAACCAGACGACCTGTAATAATATTTTCATGAAAGATTAGGATTTATTGAAAAATGCTTGAGAATTACTTGTATTTGAATAATAATAATACCGAGTCCATCGATTTTGATTTTGCTGACATTACAAATTATTACAATCTACAGTTTAAATAGTTATAAAGTTGATGGGACGACTTCATGATGATTGTGTCACACTTCCCTACCCCTCCGCATGCATACAATTATTTTAAGGAAATATGTACATTTTATTTGATCTCGTAAGTACCATTATTACATATTTTATTAACGGTATGATCTGCTCTCATTGTCATGTCACAGTGAGGCTATTGACGGTATCAGTTTAATCGCATATACAACATCCGACTCTTTATATTGTATATCTGCGTATGTACTCATGTAGCTGTGGGGATACCAGGAGGCAATTCTAATATTTATTTCTCTTATCAATTGCCCTGATGAGCGGCCTACGATCTGACTGATGATGAACCTCTCCACTCGACGTCTGATTTGAGTATTTGAGCACAGCTGCATGAAATTAATCGAGCGTATGTGAATCTGCCTCACATTTTGCTTCATCAGTTCTTAATCTTTACCAGGCGTAGGACCAGGACCAGTAGTGCAGGAAACCTTCTGTCTGATTCTGACGTAAAATATCAAATATTTTTACTACTACTACTTTTACGTCAATGTCAGTCATTGAATTTACTCTGTTCTGACCCAGCAACCGCACAATCACTGCAATAATATGTGTGCACAGTCAGTGTAAAAAATTCATGCAATAATTTGAAATCATCCAAAAAACTATATGAATAGAACGTATTTATAGAAATTAGGATTAGGAAGCACTTCTGTCACTTAAACAAGGTGAAGATAATATACATGTAGGTAATATTTATATTGCTATATGTAGTAAGGGAAAGAGTATCAGGGCCGGACGAAGGAATTGCTTTTAGGCAGCGATTTGTTTCCATACAAAAACCACCATTTTAATTTTATTGACGGTTTTCTTTGGTAAATCAAAATTTTGTATTTACATGTATTAGAAAAGTTTAAAATGTTCTTGTTACTTGATTCAGAAAAGTGCAAAATGTTCTATTTACATGTTTCGAGAAAAGTGTTAAATGTTTTAATTGCATGTTTTTGAAATGTACAAAATTTCTTATTAAAATATTTTTGAAAACTGCAAAATGGTCCATTTACATGTATTTTGAAAATTCAAGCAGCGGGGGCTGTCTGCGCTGGTCTCATTACCCGGCCCTGAAGAGTATAGCAACTCACGGATCTAGTAGGTAATTTTGAATATTTGCAGCTTTCGACAATTATCTGTAAACAATCATTGTTGCGGAATATTTCTATTGCTATAAATATGAACATATACTTTATATAATTAAATAAATATGTACCTAGGTAACTTATGACTCTCGACTGCTGGCAAAAACCATCAAAAATCGGAAATCATATGAACAGTGTGTATAAGTGTGCAAGTACTTGCACATAAGTCTCTCAATTTTATTAGTATCATATGGTTCTTTAAGTCAGCTTCAAAATGATATATAGGGTATTATTTTATTCCGTTCAGAATAGAAAAAGCTTGTTAAGTTATGTATATAGGTAGAAGCAAAAAACATGATTTTCCATTTGTTGTTGTTGTTGTTATTATTATTATTCTTGTGTACCGTTTAGTTTAAAATCACACACTGTACACTCTATATGCATATAGTATATACACCATGAAGATTTTAAAATTCTTCAAAGTCATTGAGAATTAAAGGGATGACATCTCAAATTCTACAGTTATTTACATTATGGATTTGAATGCTTTTTTGTGGATATGGTACAGTAGAGAGTGTTGAGGAAAATGTATAGGTATAGGTACATATATAACATATATATAGAAATATCGAAAAATCAAATAATCGAATTGAAATTCATGGAATCCTGAAGGAAACAAAGCTATATACTAGAGAAACGTGGAGGTCGTCAGATTATATGGTCTTTCCTCCTTCTCTCTCTTGTCTACAGTACTCATATTGATACTGACACTACTTCCCGTACACAATATAAGAACTTGCCCTCGCCAACAATATTTGAGTATGACTATTATTATATGTACATGAGTAGTTTGTAGCTTCACATCCGTCATTTAGTTAACGTTTAATTTATTGTCTTTTATTGTAGCTTCCGTTTTACAGGAAGTTGAGAGGTTGAGACTCGGTCTAATGGTTATCCTAATCGTGTAATCTATAAACTGGTCTAACTTGATTGAATTAAAAAAAAGTCGTCTACACTATTACAATACAATAGGCGAAAAAAGTTTTGTTGATGGCAGATATCCACATTTGACATTTATACATATATATTATGCTTTCCCTAAATACTTATTGAAATCTGTATTAACACCAACAACGTCAAGTGGACTGTCTAGTGTGCTGAACAGAATTTTTTTTAGCGCAGAGCTCCGCTTTCTTCCATGAATTACGAACTACAAGTCATAGCCACTACTAATGAGGAATGAAATACCTATAGTAACAGTAACAGTAGTAGTAATGTGGTATACTGTATATGCACGCTCGTGTACCTATGAAATACAATTTACCTCTTGCAAATTGTTTTTTGCAAATGCCTATACCTTCACACATTGCATTGTACCTACATATTATTATACACCTTACTACTACGGGAAGTGCTTGATCCGGCGAGTAAAGATACTATAACCCTTCCGCTCACTTAAGCCTTCCACCGAATAAAATTACCAACACCATAAACACATGTGTACATTTTCAAATACAACAAAAAAGAAATAAGCTGTTACATGTAAAAAAAAATAAAAAATAAAAAATAGGGCAACAGAACAACAACAACATTTTTTTCCTCGACCCTTATCCTTTGTCTAAAAAAGTTTTCCTTTCCAACTTTCAACGTCCAACGCACCAGAATTTTACTGAGCAATAGGCAAAGTCCACGTCCGCAAAAATTATACGTATGTACGCCATTGATTTTATTTTCGGCGTCAAGAAATAAAAGGGATGGATGTATAGACCAAATTTTAATAATTCTGTTATTGTCTGAAAAGAAACTTGTAAAAGTAGTTAGGTATGTATAAATACCTTAAAAATATTGTAAGGTAATTAATATGTATGTAATACTAATTTGGTAATTCGACAAATAATTTTAATTCACACAATTATTTTATACTAATTGTCAATAATTATTGTACATTTAGAGATTGGAAGATTATTGGAACTTTACAAACTTGTTTGTTCTTTGTTATGTCGAGATTTGCGATCTGTAGATACAGAGATTAATGAAGGGTTTAGAAATGCGTGATGTGATAGGGTCGCCTTCATACATCACATAATGTATTAATAGAAAAAAAATCCAAGCCAAACAACAAACCACTTTTTGGCTATAGTGCCATAAAATTGTAAACATATTTTTATTTTTGTCTCATCCATTGTTAGAATATGGATGAAAGGTTGGAGTGGGTCAACTACTCTCAGCTTAACCAGATTATAAGGAAAATAAGAATTAATTTACACTCGACTAAATTCAGTTTCATATGAACTGATGTGCTTCCTGTCCCTGTCCACTAGAGCAATTATTATAGCAGGCGAACAATTATATTTTGTGTATTATAGTGCACAAGCTATATACTTTCAGAAGATTCAAACTTTTATATGGATGGCTATATGGCTATATGGTTATTATTTATAAATGTGTACATAAATAGCTTCCCAAAAGCAAAAGCCCAGCTTTTCGAGTATTATAAGCAATTTCCTTTCGTTTTGTTACAGTCCGATGAGACTTTTGATACGATACACGATTACGATCTGGTTTGGTTCCTACTACAGAGTACCCTATAATATGCTATGATGCAAAAACTCATAACACAGTAATTAAAAATAAATTAGGATGTGAACAAAAAATGCAAAAAAGAAAAACAAAACATTAAATTGTTTTGAATTTTTTGCATAAACCATTTCCATGCAAAGTGAAGCCCGTCACGCTGCATGTTCCGTCCGTCTGCAATTCTGCATACATACAGACAGGCAAGACTGGCCTACAAATTCAAAAATACTCCATTTAATTTAAACGATCCAGTCAGGTTCCTTTGTTGTTTTCCCCATTGCTTTTGTTTTCGTCCTCCGGTTCGTCAGGTTCGCCTGTTGCTTCTGTTGTTATGTTGTTGTTGCGTTGCCGTTCTCTGAGTTTTGAGCTTCGTTAATCCGACTAATGTTCTCATTATAAATTTTTTATTGTTTAGTTTATCCTTTATCCATTTGCTCATGATGGTTATCAGTGGATATTGCTCAAATCCCTTACTTGATATCTGCCGTTGTCTGCTTGTGACGGACACAGCACAACTAGCTAGTATAGTTTCCTAATGTATATAGCGATATGGTAATGTCGAGAATGTCCCTTATATTTATTCACAGGTAGTTTACCTATGTAATCTATCGTAGTCCCTACAAACTTGACTTACTGACTAGTGAGTGAGAGACTTTACTTTAAGTGCATAAATAAAAAAATCAAGTTTTTTCTAAACTAGCTCGTAGTCCTCTTACATACATTCCTTTTAAAGAGTCAGATATCAGAGAAGGGAGCATGTGTCAACTCTCCAAAATTACAAGTGTAATAAAATGATCTTTTGGGCTGGAACATAATGAAAACTGTGGCGACTGTATAGAGTAAATAAAAAGCTTAAATGTGTTTTTTCCCATCTTTACCCATAATATGTATATATCTATTTTATATATAAGTAACCTAGGTGGTTCCCTATATGCACACTGTGTAAACATACAGACTACAGATTACAACTGAAAAAAAGGAGGAAATGCGCAGTTTGTAGGGAAAAGGTGACAATGAGATCCATTCATTTTTTATACTGTTTTATTTTGATCTGAGCAATGGAGCAGCCAAATGCCATGTAAAAGAAATATCTCGTTTTGGCTGGAGCTCAACTGAAGCAGTAGGTATATTGGTAGTCAGTATTGTCAGTTCTGTCAGTAGTATATAGGTATAGGTATTCTAAAGATAGTTGTACATATATATATGCGTATATATAAGGCCAATGCAGATGCAGATGCGGAGCCTGATCCTGAATGAGGCTATATATGAAGAGAACGGAATAATATTTCCACTATATGTAATATACATATCTATTTTGAATGTTGAGAGTAAAAACTC
>JAQFZE010001588.1:0-17333 GCA_034695245.1 Dicyrtomina saundersi | reverse complement strand
AGCTATCACTCGACAAAATCGCTCAAGTATTTCAAAATTGCTACAATATTGTTCCAAATTATGTAAATAGGTAGAAAAAAATAAAACATCTCACGCCAGTCTTTCCCATTCCTCTTTATTTGGTGCGTTATAGGAAAATTTACTTATGTTTTGTGGGTGGGGGGCTTAAAGGATATTTTGCATGACATCATTCTATCTCAAACGTGTATCTAATGGTAATGTGATTTCGTTTTGGGTAAAAGGATCCAAAAGGAAAATGTACGTGACATTTTCCCTAGGCTGTTCACGTAATTTTAATATAATGATACGTGGTGTTCACAAATTATCTCATCATTTGAGAGGTAGGTATGCAAATTAAATATATTTGCATTAGGCTTAGCAATAATGGGAAGGAGTGCGGGCAGGTCAAAAAGTTGATTAAATGTGATGACATCACTCGTGAAAAAGTATTTGAACATTTCTATGGAATTAAAAGTGCAGCCCAACTAGTTTTGAAAAATATAAAGCGGGCCAAAATACTCAGTTTGACACCACTGCTGTAAAAGATAATACTGTATGTCGCACGTGTCGTTTGCATAATACAGGTCCATATGAAAGAGCGTAGCAAAAGTTGTTAGAAATGCAAAATTGAATAATGCAAAAAGCTGAAACCAAAAGCCATAAAAATACAGCTTAAGGATTCAGCTTTTTTTAAGCATTAAGATTTGGATTGAGATTAGGCTTACAAAATTTTTTCTTTTGGGATTCCGATTTGGATTTAGCTTAACAAAAAATTCAGCTTAATTTAGCTTTCAGATTCGGATTAAGCTTAAGCTTACTATCCCTGTTTTAAATCCACAATTTCATTCACAACACAAGTTGTTTTAATATTCAATTTCAAAACAGCCGATTAATGTGGTAAGCATCCCCGACTTTAAACACAAAGAGTGCATACGCAGATACAAATAGCATACTTCAGTTAACATGCTATTTGCAGCTGTAACTGCAATTTTCTCATCATTTTATATTAAAATTTATGATAAAATTGCGAGCCTAATTAATGTTGATTAAAGTTAAAGCCTTAAATGTGAACTCACATAGTAGTTTGGGAAACCTTTCTTTTCTGTAATTGGAATTTTAAACTATATGTTAATAATTCTACAGAATAATAAACTTCAAATATTGGCATAATAACTAAATTCAAATATCTAAATACCTACAAGGTTTCTTGCCATATTCACGCAGCGTTGTTTAACTGATTTCCAAAAATAGGCATGTTGTGCAGCGTGACTGTCGATAACATAATCAACCTAGCTGTAACTAACGCTTAAACGCTCAAACGACAACGAACTAAAAACAATTTAAATTGTAATAAAAGTTTAATAATAATTCTAGCTTAATAACGCAATTAGAAAACTTAATCCATAGTTGAGATGCGCTTAGCATTTGTAACTGCAATCTGCTCTTTATTTCATGTTAAAATTTAAATTTGTAATAAAAACCTTATTTAGTTCTTTAAAAAAATTCAATTACAATTCAATTACTATTTGAGTTAGGCTAATATTAACGGTTGTCAAATTTTTATTTTTATTAAAAATATATACATAACTGCAAGTAAAACGTGATTTGTTGGAAATAATGTCGTTTTGTTTTTATGTTGTTTAAGCAAAATAGAAACAATATATAGTTTACACAATTTTTATAAACCGTGATAAATTCCGTCCGAAAAACGGGCCGTACTACTAGTTAAAATATATATTTGAAGGAAAAGATGCCAGCACCAATAACGTGCTCAATGTAGCTTGTACTTATGGAATCTTACAACTTATATATAAACCAACTAGAGTAACTAGTGGACCATATATATGTATCTTAGCCAGATAAACACATAGCCGGTGAAAATAGAAACACAGCCATATCTGATCACTATAGTTTATTTTTAGTTTGTAAGCACTGCCAAATTAAATGTAAACCTAAGGCCCTTGTATCGCGTAGCTTTAGAGATATTGATTGGAAATTAGTGAAAAGACACATGGGTAAAATAACATGGTTAGATATGGATATATTTGATGATGTAGATGATATGCTTACATACTTTGAACTATCAGTTATGCAGGCAGTCGATTCTCATTCATCAATTATTTTTAATCGTATTTGTAGAAAATTTTTGCCATAACCATCAAGCAATTTTTGGCGTAAAATGCAAGCACAAGATTGCCTTAAATCAAAAAGTATTAAGCTGAAGAGCAACTCTATCCAAACAAATACATTAGTCTGAGAAATAAAAAAAAATTCAAAGTTCGTCACTGCAAATCGGATTATTAAAAGTCATAGATTATGGAACTTCCAACCTCAACAAATGTTTAAAAAGTCTTTAATAATTTGACATGTAGTCTATGTTTTAGCTGACAGCAAGCAGCTAAGTTTTTAAAGTCTCTAGAAAGCATCGCCAATAAACTGGCTCAAGGTTTTGTTGTGCAATCATGTTGTACTAATAATCTAAATGTGTTTCATAACAATGTTATTTCAGATGAAAATCTCTTGCTTTTTACAGCAGATAATGTGCACTCTGGTTTTCAAAACGTTAAACGGAATAATTCAAAGCCTAAAGAGTTGTGATATTTTGTATTGAGGGCTTGTATTGATGTTCTTGCACTACCTATTGCCATCAGGTTCAGTGTATGCGTATGTACCCTACAAAACTTAGAGGTGAGTAGTCACGTCACTATGTACAGGCAAGGAGTCAAGAAAATATGCACTTTTGTATAAACTAATTTATAATTTAGCCGTTTCAGATAGGTTATTTGAGTAAATGTTTTTGACACGCCTAATTGATTGACTAAGTGCAACTTTGTGTTAAAAAACGTGGCTTTTGTGAAATTAGGTTGTGTCAAACGGCTACGTTTACGTTTTTGCAAAACATTGACAGTGCTATTAATGAAGTAAAAGAAAGTTGGCTGTAATTACAGATGCTACAAAAGCATTGGATGCAGTCAATCACCTAAAATTACTAGTTAAGTATACATACAAAATTGATAAGTATCATCTCAGACTGCTTACAGATACGCTGAAAAATAGAAATTTTAAGATTCAGGTCAGTAAGTTTATATCTGATGCTCATGATCTTAAAGCTGGTGTTCAGCATAGTTCAACGCTAGCTCCTTTATTAGTTAATATTTACATTTAAAAAATATCTGATGCTGTAACAGACAGTGTGCTCTATATTCTGTATGCTGACGATATTGTTTTGTGCTTTTATAATAACTTGACAAAAATTGTAAGCACATTGCAAGCTTTTATGACTAGTCTAAGTTTATGGTTTTGAAATTATAATATAATAATTTATTCACTGAGTCGATTTGGCCGCAGCTCATACAACATCGGGAATTTACATTTTGGTTGTGCAAGGATAATAATTCTTGGTTAAATAAATATATATTAATAATATTATAGTCAGTATAAATGTACCATAGTCTTTTCTTGGATTTTGTTTTTGAGCCCGTAAGGAGAGCATGGAAAACAAAATAATTGCATGGTACAAATAAAGCCTTGAATTGTTCAAGGTACACAAATTACAGAATGCTAGTCTAAGTATTAAACTCAGGAACCTTAAAAAAACATTAAAAGTAGTAATGTGATATACATATGAATATAAATATTAACCATTGCGTATGTATCGTGAAAATAGAGAAGCAGGAGGGGTTTATGCTTCTTCAATACATTTGTAGTAAAAATTTCTAGTCTTTATGGTTTCGCCCTAAAAGTTATAGAGTTGTTTGAATCCATTTGTATCTAAGTAGCAGCTAAGGATTTCCAGTATCAAGTTTTTCTTGGTAGGACTTGTGTCATTCAGCACTCTAAGAAATTTTGTTCAGGGTGATCTATAATGCAAAAAGTGTCTTTTACTTCTCTTCCACATAGCTCATAGTCAGAGTTTTCAGGAAGATTTCATATCTTTTTCATGCCGTTGAGGTTGAAGTTTTTCCTTTAAGGACGATTCTAGGAAGACCTGATCTTAGGTTCATTACAAGTTTTACCGTATTTTAGGCAAGGTTCATGTCAGAGTATTTTGATTTTAAGGCGCGCGTCTTTTGTTGGCCGTAGTGCTTTAATAACTTGCAGCTCTGCATTCTTTGTACATCCTTGTGAACGCAGTATAGTCAGTACCTTTTTAGGATCTCTTCTCTATGCTTTGTGATGTATTTACTGGTTAGATTTTGAAAAGCTTCTTTAAAGGATGCATTCGCAAAGATCTTTACAATTTACAGCTACCAGTTGTATCGTAAATCGGTGGTTTTAATCTGTATTGTCTCTTCATAGCAACTTCTATTAATACTTCCTTCCTAACAAGTAATGACCTTTTCTAGGAATCTGATTATTGCTTTGAACAGCTGCAGCTTTATGTTTAGTGCTACAGTCTTCAGCCTGAGGTAGTATCCAGGTGTTGAGTTAGATAGGCCAGTAAGTTGTCGTAGGAACAAAGTTTAGAAAGTTTCTAGCTCCTTAACATAGCGGATCCACCACATAGGCGCGGCGTACATCAATTTTGAGCTTACAAGGGAATTAAACAGTCTTGTATGTATGTTAATGTCTTTTATCTTTGCAAGATAAAAAAGGTCGAAAAGTTTGATTTGTGCTACTTTAGCATTACTAAAGAAGTGATCTTTTGCTTTGTTAAAGATACCGCTCTGTGAGAAGAGAACACCTCAGTACACATACTTGTTGACTATTTCTAGCGGCCTACTTTTCCAGGTAAACTTGCTAGATTTTTCTAATTTGGTTGCTCTTATGAAATATCATAACTTTGGTTTCGGAAAAATTAACTCTTAAGTCAGTCTTTTTGAAGAAGCTACTGAGCTTAACGATTTGTCTTTGTAGATCCAGTTCGTTTAATGCAAGGAGTTTAATGTCGTCAGCATATAGAAGGATAAAAGCAGGCGTGCTTGGGTGAGCGATTTAATTATTTTTTAAAAGAGCATGTGAAAAAAACTAGATTTGCTTAAAAACATGATGTGAATGGGCATTTTGACTCGCTAAGTCAGATTTTTGAAAGTACAAATTTGCTAATGGTAACTAAACGGGCGCCATATTTAATGGACTAAAATATGAATTTTTAATTGTTTGGCACCCTGTAGCACCTACAATTTTTGTCTGATTTTTTAAAAATGTGTAGTTTCGTAATTCACAAAACATTACCTAAAAAGTAATTTATGGGTTTAAGAAATTGCCAAAATTTCAGATTTTTTCAAAAAATGAGGTATCTGTGTAATACAAGTTTACAATTATCATTAAGTACCTTGTTAAAAACCTGATTTTCTGAATTTTTAAATCTGAATTTTGAAAATTTTTAAAACCCAGAAATTACTTTTCAGATAATGTTTTGTGAATTAAAAAACTACACTTTTTTAAAAAATTGGACAAAAACTGTAGGAGCTAAAGGGTGCCAAACAATTAAAAATTCATATTTTAGTCCATTAAATATGTCGCCCGTTTAGTTATCATTAGCAAATTTGTACTTTCAAAAATCTGAATTAGCGAGTTAAAATGCCCATTCACATTATGTTCTTAAGCAAATCTAGTTTTTTTCAAATGCTTTCTTAAAAAAAAAATATGGGGTCAATTCAGAAGGACCACCCCTGACCCTTCCCTTGTTAGCTCTAAGATCTTTGCTATGTACAAATCGCTTAAACCAGCTTCTCTCAATCGTGTCCACAGTTTTTCCATTTTGATTGAATCGAAAACTTGGCTTAGTTCAACAAAACGTGCAAACAGTTTTCCTCTTTTTTTGAGCGCTGGCCTGTTGAGCTGCTTCAGAATGCAGATGTGTTGTGCAAATATGTGGTCAGTGCACAGTCCTCTTTTCCTATAGACTGCTTGATTATCTGATAGTGTCATTTGTAAAGCAAAAATAGTTTAGCCTGTTTGACTTGACACAGGTATACAGCTTAGTAATTGTATTTATTAGAGCAATTGGCCTGTAATTGCTAGGTTTTTTCAAGTCGTCTTTCTTAAAAACTAGTGCCGTTATAATTTTAGCCCAGCAACTTAGGATGTGTTTGTCCTTTGCCTCGTTTTGTAGTTTAAGTAGGTAGTCATAAGTTATATCGTCCAGATTTTTCCATGCTTCATTCGAAATGCCGTCAGTTCCTAGAGATTTATTGTAAGCCAGTTTGTAGATTGCTTTGAGAAGTTTCATTGAGGAAATTCCGTCATCCAGTAGGAAAGAATCACATGTAAGGGCTGTGCTGTTTTTGGTTTGGCATTAACGCAATCTAAGGTTCTGTTGTTTGGAAGATAGTACAGAAGTGGGCATCCTATTGAGCTTTGGTAATGTCATTCAGTTTAACGCTAAAATTTTTGTCCCGTAGCATGTTTACTGCCTTTCAGTAGCTTGTTGAGTCTTTGCTGTGTTAAATTTTGTATTGAACTGGGTCAAAATAGGTCTTTTGTTGTCTTGACAGAGTTTTATTGTTACTCTTAGCTTGTATTAGTTTATCAAGACTGTCAAAGATTGTTTGGTTATAGGCAAAATCTTTTCTAAATTTGTGCAGGAGGGACAAAGCATTTCTTTCGGCGACACTGCAGTCTTTATCAAACCATTCTGGCCCATAATTTCTTCTTAAGTCAGCATCAGTTTTAGTGCGCATTCCGGCTTTACTTGGTAGATTAGACTCTTAAGGGTGTCGAAATTGCAGCTGTCAAAATTCAGTTTATTGCTGCTAGCTTGCAGATGTTGCTAAAAGTCTGTTGTCTTTTCCTTGTTTCACTGTATTTTTTCATGCGTCTCAGTAACAGAGCTTTTCGATTTTTGTCTGTTTTGCGCAATTTTAGATATGATGAGAGGATAGTCCGATTCTATGCTTTTGGCAGTCGTAAAGTCTTTGATATAGTCTACTGTTTGGTCGTTACATATGCCTAAGCCAATAAGGCTGCTTCTGTTATGACCGATGTACGTGGGGTTGCCTTTCTGATAAGAGGCGCTTCTACCGTTGTGAATTACTAGTTTGTACGCCTTGATTAGCTCTATGAGGTGTTTTCTTTTTTTGTTAATTATCAGGTCTGACAAATTTCTGGTTTGATTAAAATTGTATTGCGTGCACTCTGTATAGTTCTCAAAGTTTCCTGTTCTGCAATTAAAATCCCCCATTAACATGCATCTTTGTCTGTTAAGATTAGGGGTATCTCTGAAGAAGTTGTCAATTTCGTTGTCAAATTGAAATGCTGGTAGTATGTACGCAAAGCAGATGAGTGTTGGTTTTCCTTGACACATGTACTTAGTAGTAGTTTCGTGCCGGTCCTGGTGCACAAGTTTACACAGCTTAGTGACACTATTTTGCGTTCCCTCAATAAGTCCTTTGCTCTTTTTGCCTTGTTTTCCTACGGCAGGAGTCAAGATAATAGTGTAGTGATTGAAAGCTCTCGTTAAGTCGTCATTGAGTTTAGAAACCCAGGTTTTAGATAAGCAAATGATCTCCACGTCGTTATGTACAACTATGTTAGCCTTATCATTCTTGTGTCTTATGATTCTATTTACATTTCAATATAGAATTCTATTTACGGAAGGTTTATTTAGGGTAAGCCTGATGTTTATAGGCCTGTCATTATCCTATTCAGTGTACATATCTGTAACCACGTTGCTGTTTTGTGGTTTTGCTGCATTTGTTTCAGCTTTACGCTGCTCAGTAAAACTTCAAATTAAAGCCGGCCTCCTATTGAAGCCCGCCTCTGATAAAAGCTCATAAGACATAATGCATTTACCAGGTACCATGAGTAAGCTGAGTTAATAGATGCCCGGGCTTTTATTGGAAGTTTTACGGTATTTAGCTTTGGCCATCGCTGGTGGTAGGTCAGGGTTAATGTAGTAAGTGGAGTCTTTTGCCTCCGTCAGCTTCTTTTTGGCCCCCATCAAAGTGTTGCGGTCTTCAACGGAGCAAAAGGTGACACAAACTTTGTCCAGCGGGATGCTACCTTTGTTTTTAAATAAAACTAGTTACTTTGCCTTTTAGAGTTCCCTGGTTTTCTTCTTTTTAGGGTTTTATACCGTTGAATTTGAGATTGAGTTTTCTAGTCTTAAGTTCAATTCTAAGGAGTCTTTTTTCAAGGCCATTGTTGGTTGTCGGGCCATTTAAGTTCTGCTCTAATGTAACAATTTTTGATTTGAGTTGCTCATTCTCTTTTTTTTAAATTAAGATTCGTGACGATAGCACCTTCACCTTGTTATTAATTGAAAGTTCAATTATGTCGAGTCGCTCCTGGATGATGCTTTCCGTAGTGGCTATTTTCTTCGATGAATTTGTTGTTACTTCCAGATTTTCTCTCGTGATGGCTGCCAGTACGTCCTGAAAACTCATTTGGTTTCTGTAAGCTACGTTAAGTTTCTCAATGTCGTCAAACTTTAGCAAGTTGTCGACAGCTAGTGCTTGTGGTTTTGCTTTCTTGCTGTATTTTTGGCGTCCTCAAATAGTAGCTACAGCTTTTTATTCTCCTTAGTTTTTTTTGTGTTTCCAGTTTTTCGTGTGAAGAAAGGGTTCTGTTTATTTGATTACCATGTTTAATTGTGTTAAGCATAGGAGGATTTAATGGAAAAAGTGTAAGTACCGAATTGTCTCAGAGAAAGCACGGGCTGTGCCGGTAGCCTACAAGTAGGCTGCTAAATAAAATTTAGCACGGCGATGCGCTTTGCTGGTAGCCTATAAGTAGGCTCCTAAATAAAATTTAGCACGGCGATGCGCTTTGCCAGTAGCCTGTAATTAGGCTGCTGAAATAGTATTTTGCGCGGCTGAGACTAGTACACTTGCTGTCGGCGCTGTGATGTTTGGTATCTTCTTGCTACGTTTGATACAGGGGTATTGGGAAGTGACTTAGTATAATCTCTGCCAGTAGCCTGTAATTAGGCTGCTGAATAAGATTCAGCGCGGCTGAGACTAGTACACGTGCTGTTGGCGTTGTAATGTCGGGTATCTTCACGCTGCAGTGGATGTAGGGCTGTCGTGAAGTAACTCAGTATAGTCTTTGGCGGAAGCCTAAACACTTTAGGTATTTACTAAGCTTCGGTCGAATTCATATGAAAGAAATTTTGCTTGATCAGACAAGTGGAGATATGTTTTAGGTATTCTATTTTTACACGAGTTTTTATAGTTTAGAATATTAATTTATTTAGAGCTTTACAGAATGTAATGCTAGTCCTTTGCCCGCCAACCGAAGGATGGTTTTGTAATAATGACTTTAGTATAAATATAAGTAAGACGAAGTTTATGGTATTTTACAAACATAATGATACTTAATTACTAAATGATTGTGATATTTAAAATTTGATAATTATGATATTAAAAAGGTGCATACCTTTTAATATCCTGTTGTAATTTTTGATGATATGCTGAACTTTAAAGATAATTATGCATATGTTAAAAACAGTGATTGGAGCTATAGGAGTTGGAACTAGGGTCAAGCGATTTCTTAATTTTAAAACTTGTGTTGTAATGACGAATGCTTTTGTACTATCGATAGTGGATTACTAATCAATTCATTAGGGAGCTCAATTGTCCTCAAACTTGCAACTCATTGAAAATAAAATAATCGTATGATTGTCTCCTTTAGTGATTCTTGTATTATTCATTCAAAGAAACAGAAATTGATGAGTCAATAATATTACAGCTTCGTAACCTATTATTGGGTATTGAGCGTTTTAACTATTTTTGTTTAATATCCTTATGTATGGTAATAAAGTATGGGTCTGACATTATAAGTCTAGTTAGGATTTTTAAATTTATATAATCCACTTGATATAAAAAGTCTAAAACGTCAAAATAAGCTCCTTCATTAGGTTCAGTTAGGAAACCAGTGGGGTGGAAATCACCTGTGTTACCAAGTATTGATAAATTAAATAATCTTATGATGTCAAATGTGACAATTAGAACAAAAGTAATCATACTGGCATTTTTAAAATAATTCAATTAAGACATTGTTTAACAACAGGAAGTCAACGCACATTTCTAAAGTGTGAACCTTCTTATAAAATTGTATGTGCATTATTTAGATTCTTATAGTTCGTAATCGTATTTAATTGTGATTTGTGATTGTTTGCCTTTCTCATAAGTAATAAAAAAGTGGCGACTCTAGTGCAGCAACATCCTACGACCGTCAACTTTGCTTGCATGAAAAAAACGATGCATTTTCCTTATTTCTAGCTAAAAACCTACATAAATACAACATCTATGTTAATCCAATTTCATAGATATTTATATTTTAACTCTAAATACAACACGATAACACAAAATTTTACTTGCATTAAACGATGTATTCTTGCCAAAACCTTAAATATATACAAGATTTTAAGTAAATTTATGTTCTTAAATATTTGTTTTTTAACTCTGAATGCAGCAACAACGCCTACGACACCAAATATTTTACCTTTTAAAGTTCACAGATTTTTCATTATGCAAATTTACTATTAAATAGGTTTAAAAAGCAGACCGTCAAATATGGGACAACTCAAATCAGACTCTAATTTTGTAATGTCCATGGGCTTATGTAGCAACAGCATCATCTAAAATATATCTTTTATTATCAAAAAAGGCTTATTCAACTTTTGACTGAATAATAATAATATTAATTATTCACTTATTGTTTCGATTTAGCATCAGCCCATACAACATTACTGAATAATAGTATACACATCTAATTTGTTTTATCTAAGTTTCCTAAAATTTACGCTATCTTGTGTTCCACCTAATGAATTTCCATACTTATCAATTACAAATTCATTTAAAATATGTCTAGCTATACCTTTAGCTTTGTTTAATCTGTGTATCACAAAGAAGAAATTCATAAACCCATTCAAAAGAATACAAAAACATTTTAGATCTTACTCCAATAAACTTTGTTAAAATATTTTCATTAGTTTCTATTTTAAAAATCTGGTTTTTTTTAATCATTATGGCTAATGTAAAATTATTGGTAACTCCTTAATCACAAATATACCACAATTAAATATCATTTCTTATATCCTCATAGAAATCATAAGTTCTTACATATAGCATTATTCCGTCAGTATCAGTTAGAATTAAATCTGCTTTATAACCCTAATTAGGTTTTAAATGTTAATATACATAAAACAATTCTTAATTTCGCTATTTCCTTTACACCTAATCCTACAAATATTGGCCTATTAAATAAAACACTCGTTTTATTCATATGTACAGCGAGTAAATCTTTGCTAAATATAGTTTCACGACTAAACCTAATTTTACTCATTTTAAAGCAATTTTTTTATTACGAAAAAATTTTATTTCTTGTATTTTTAGGATATTTACAACTGTCAAAATCAGAAGTTGCTTCTTGTTCCAGTTTTGTATTACTTTAAATATAGAGATTTAACCATTCACATTGATTATATTAAATTGCAAAATGAATTTTTGTTAATACTGGTGTATGTTCTGAGCCTAGTGTAAAGTTTTATCATCACAAATTAATCTTGTTGCATCTTCTAAACTAGGTATTATTTGTTTGAATCCCCAATACATTTTATTTTATTTTAAGCTATTTTGATAATCAGATAATTCAGAATCTTCTACTGTTTTATGCATAGGGAAAAATCAAAAATCATTATGGCTATCATGAAATATTTTAAAAAATTCTGAATTTACTTTAGGTAACTATCCAATAACACCATCGATATCTAATTTGATTATATTTTTTATAAATGATTAATTTTATCAGATGTGCACCACTTAAACCCGTTAAAAGATAATTTAAACTACATAGCATCACTATATAAATTATTAGCATCAACTGGTACTAGATATAAATATTCTGTGTTAGAATCATATTTAAACACATTTATCATTACCTTTTACATGTCCATTCATTATTCCCGAAAAACCACCCCTTTTTCCTTCTGTTAACATTAATGGTTCAAATTTAACTTTAGTTTATTGTAGCATAGTAACCCATGATAATCCAAGAGTTGTAATTTAATAAGCTTGATCTTATTTACAATATTTTTATGATAAATCTTTAAATAATTTAAAAATATCAGCTAACAATAACATATCACATGTTAAATACAATTGCATATAATCTTTGAATTTATGTTGTCGTCCGCTTCAGCATTACCTTCAAAATGATTACAAAGATTTTTACTTGTTTTATAATCTTCTCATAAAATGTTTTTTTTAGTTCATCATAAAACTGCGTATGAGTAGGATATCTAAGTGTTCTAAGATATCTGAAGTGTCTAAAAATGTAAAAGAAAATATACATTTTTCAGTTAACATTTCTTGAATTTCTGTAGGTTCATCCTAATAATATTTTAGTAAATTTTTAAGATTCTTTAAATCTTGTTTGTTTGAATTAAAAGCTAACTGATCTAATGATGCAGGTGAAAATTCAATTTAGTCTGTATATGTAAAAGTAATACCTGCATCAGATACTTTTAAACATAAAATAAATTTTTTTATGTTTAAGGTAAAATGTTTGTATCAAACCTGACCGTATATAGTTTTTTACAGACTTTAAACTCATATTTAGATTTATAATGAAAAAACTGGAATATGTAAAGAGGTTCTTACATTTAAACTACACGAATTACGAGCAGCACTTCTTGTTTCTCTTGTTAATCGATTTTAATCTCTAATTTTATAATTCAATTTATTATGAATGAAACCTTTCTTAAAAAACGACACTGTTACGGAATAGTCTCACTTCATAGTAAGATAATCAATGTTTTTAAACTTTTCTAGTCTTTCTTTTAATATTTTCTCTAAAAGCTCTTCTTTGCGACAAAAAACTTTTATTAATTCATCAATCGTTTCATTTCCACTAACTCTAGTATATTTTTAAAATACATTAAAAATATTATTTTAACTAAGACTAACAAAAGCATAAGATTATGATATATGTTTTACTTTATTACTTATTTCTAATCGTTTCAATACAGATTTAAAATCAGCACAATATGCCAATGGTACTCCAACTTTTCTTCAAACATTCTTTATTTTTAGAATATTAGCTTTTTCATCCTTTTTAGGAATTTAAGGAATTGCTTTGCGGTTTTTAAAATAAATCATACATGCAAAATGATACTATCGTAATGTTTCTTCATTGTGTGTATGGCAAAAACATCTTTCACAAATAATAATTAGCTTTTCATGTTTTGTTAGTTGATGTCTAACCAATTTTGATAAATTTTTAATATAAAAATAATGTCTATTTCCAGCTTCACTTAATAGCACGAAATAGCGTGGTTTTTTGTCTATTGTTATGTAAAGAGGTATCATAAATTATAACCTTTTTACCTTCAAAAATTAATAGATTAATTAAAATATCATTTTGTGATCGAAACTTTTTTGAACCATTGAGAGTTACAGGAAATTCTATTCCAGTCAAATTAAAATTATAATCTCAATCAGAGTTATTATATGAAAAAACTCTGTCTGGATTTTTTTAAATTTCATTTTGATGTTTATAGTAGAGAGAGAAAACTTTATTAGGTCACTGTTGCACAATTGCAATAGCCTAACAGCTCAGTATACAACACGAAACTTTGCTAAATAAAGGTAAAATATTTTTATAAGTAAATCCTTATTATATAAATGATGATTGTAAATCTTTATTGATTCTCTAAAAGCAAACATTAAAATATCGTCCACGACTGTCGACGAAATGCAAAACGATTTAGCCCAGCTTTGAAAAAAATTCAGTATGGATCCACGAGCTCCTATATAAAGACCTGTCACTTCTACTTTATTTAAATTCCATTTTTCATGTAATACTTGGCACAAGGTTCGTTAATTCCTTTTTTCTCCTTGTCGACTGCAACTGCTTGCTCCTCACTGTCCCCAAACTCAAATCGTACTGTAGGATCCAAAACATATTCCACTTTGGAAAAAGGACAATATGCAATAATATCCACTATTCTGGTGGAACAATTTTCAGCAACACAATAGACTTCTTGCTCTACCACCAAACCTTTTTCCTTAAGAGAATTAGCTAGAATTTTTTGAATACCATGATGACGATTGTAGCGTAAAAGTTCTCCCCGAACACAGGAAACTTAAACATGACCAGGACTTTGTTTCTTAGCGCCGCAATGCCTGCACTGGATACCGTCTAAGCTCCTTCCTGGAATAACTCGTACACTAGCAACATTAGCATTCATTTTTAACTTGGTCACCTATTCAGAAGTTGTCAACCCAATTTTATTCATTAGCATTTTATTGCCCGATTTTGCAATACGGAACATATACATCTTGAGAACCCAACAGCACCAAACATACGTTGTAATGCTGTAAGAATGCTTCCCATATTGCTTTTGTTATAGATAACCCTCGCAAGTTTTTCAAAGTGTACAACATAGCATTTGGAGTATCAGTTGGAATTCCTAAAATTTCTTTCACTGAACTTTGAATAATTCGATCAACATCCTCTAGAAATGATTTTGGCAATTTGTTCAGAGGTGCCATTTGTAAGGGGTAGATGAGCAACGGCCATATATATTCATCAATTATTGTTATTTTTTGATGTAGTCGAAGCATAGGCGTAGAAACAAGATTATTAAGCATCTTATTTAAATTTGCAATTACCTTAGAAGGACAAAATGTGAGCTGAGAATTGAAGTCCACCTCTAAATATCTAACTGTTTTGCCTTCTTTTAAAGATAGAATGACATCACCGCTGTAAAGAGTTATATCTTCTGATACAATTTCTTCTTATTCAATGCAAATACAAACAGACTTTTTGGGATGAATTTCAAGGCCGGAATAGCTAAAAAGCTCTATCGTTTTTTCCACCATTAATATGAGGCCTTTTTCAGAATTTGACATATTTGCTGTGTCGTCTGCAAAGTTCATAGCAAGTAAGATTTTTCACATTGTAATCTAAATTTAATCCAAATTCCTTCGCATAATCCGAATCAGTTATTTCTTTAAGGACATAGTTGATAGCAAGATTAAATAATAAAGGGCTAATTGGGGATCCCTGCAATACTCCACATTTAAATTCAATCGGCGAAGTTGTAACTGTTTTTGTTTGAATTACAGTGCGATTATTTATAATTACCGATTTTGTCAAATCCCTTAAAGTTGAAGGTATAGGTTGCGAGTCTAAATATTTAAGTAAATGTGAATGAACAACCCTGTCAAAGGCTTTGGCGACGTCAAGTAAAGCTACATAAAGCGTCTTTTTCAATTTCTTAGCTTTCTTTAAACATCCCGCCAATATCGCAGTATTAATGAAAGTTCCTGGCGTATTTGTAAACCCCCTCTGATTCAAATTAAGCTCAATGTAGTTTCGTAATTCTGTATCTATTACTTTTTTTATTATTCTCCTTAGTATGGAACAAATGGAAACGGGTCTCCAATTGCCAGGGTCACTGACGTCACCTTTTTTGTATATTAGTACAGTCCTTGCAGTCCTGAAACTAGTAGTCACCAATGTCCATTTTAGCATGATAGTATAAATAAGAGCTTAAATTGTATGACATTTTGTATACTTTACTGCTCTTAACAACACCTTGTCTGATCCAGCAGATGTGTCTTTACGAATGCGTAAAATGATTTCATCAACCATCTCAGGATCAATTTAGATGTCAAATGTATTGTCTAACTCTTGCTGTGTTACTTCACTCACACTAGGATAGAAAGCCAAGGTGGATTCATTCGCAACACCCCAACGATCATTCTACGCTTGTTCAGGAGCTTTAGCAGAGATATTACAATCCGGACTTTCAGAATTTTTTAAAATTCTGTGAAAAATCTTGCCACGTTGATTATAAAATTTATGCTGGATTAGGTCATGCATATATTTTTCCTTGCGCCTTGCTCTAGCACGCTTGGACTGCTGAACAGGATTAGATGATTTGCTGTAATTACGATCTGACTGCCTGAATAAAGTTTTTTCCTTTCATAATTTGTAAAATTTAGCCGCAGGATGTTTTGGTCCAGGATTTATATTAATAACATTTCTTAAGAATTCAGTAAATTTTTCCGCTTCTTCATCCAATATATTTTGTTCAGGTTTTACATCTAAAATTGCAGCAAAAATTTCCTGAAAGAATTTTATCTGAGAAGTGAAATCTACCTGCCCATTTAAAGTATTTGAATCAGTCAGAGTCACATTATGATGAGTGTCTTGCGGTACGGGTAATGAAACATATTTGTTAGTAATAAGTGTAATATTTAAAGCATTTGTGGTCTTTGTTTTTGGTATTTATACATGACATTTTATTATATATTTATTTTGGTAATTTTGTATAAGATAATTCTCTTAAGAGTTAAAATTCTCTCAATTTAAAATCAATGTTATAAATTTTGTGTAGGTGGTAATATATATTATTATTTGTCTTGTTTTGTACATGATTTCTAAGTTGAAGTAGACATTTATTTACAGATTTAATAATATCTGGTTTCTTTGATATTATTTGATTATTAGATAAATATTTCATATCTTTATTTTTATATTTCCCAGTTAATGGTATCGGTTTACTAAAAACTCCATTCATTAATAATTGTAATTTAATTTGCTTATCATGTTTTTCAAATACATTATACAACTCCTCAAGAATATGAACATATAGGGCAATAATCTCAAAAAAATTAGTTTGCTTACAAACAAAAAACGTGAAAAATGTACCCTCCAAAGCCTTTTCTGATCTACACAATTTAAATCCCTTATTGTTAGAAATAGTATTCTGTTTTGATCTATTGTTTGCTATTAGTAGTAGGGAAATGTATGTTCTGGCGCCACTACGAGCTACGAGCCACTTTTCAAAAACAGCATAAAATCCTAATACATTCATGATTTATTTCTATTTTTCATAAAAAACAAGACTATTTTCAAGAATTTCAGGAATTTAAAAAAACACCACGTACTCGTACTCTGACACAACTACGAGTACGACTATGAGTACAGCATAATTCTATAGTTTCCATGTGCTTATGTAGTAATCCCATCATCTAAAATATATCGTTTATCATCAAAATTAGCTAAACTAAATTTTGATAGATTAATAGTAAACATATCTAATTTATCAGATCATATTTGATTAAAATTTACTTTATATTTAATTTCTTCATTTAATACTTTTCTATACGTTTCAATTTCATATTTATTAACGATATGCTTAGGTATACCTTTACCTCGTTTTTTAGTTATTAATGTATCATTACATTCAATAGAATATAAAAACATTTTAGATCTTAATCCTACAAATTATGTTACAATATTTTCATTGGTTTCTATTTTAAAACAGCCTAATTTCTTTTTATTCATGATAGGTAGGTCAAATATATTTTTAACTTCTAAATCACTAGTATCATACCACAGTTCAACATCATTCTTTATATCTTCATAGAAAT
>JAQFZE010001587.1:0-17335 GCA_034695245.1 Dicyrtomina saundersi | reverse complement strand
GAGGGGGGTGATGGAGGGTGGCGGCAGAAGGGGGGGGGGGCGGGTATACCTGCCAGAAACAGAAATATATAGGTACACATTAAAATGGGAAGTATCCTAACTGGTGCTGGCAAGTCTTTCAATATCCTTTAAAAAAAAAACAAGAGCGAGCGAGCGACATAGAATGTACCTACCTATGTAGATAGTCAGTCGTCTTCGTCTATAACATGGATACAGGGGAAATGCACGAGTGGTACACGCAACTCTCAGCTCACTTTTGAACCTCACACAACCCGTCACTTTCTCTTTTGGCAAGCTTAGCATTAGAAGCCAAAAGCACCTGCCTGTAAGGAAAGACACAATCCAAGTGAAAGCTGCGCTATATGCCAAAACTAAAATCGTGTAAAACGACGGTACGAAAATGAAAGTGAAAGTGAAAGCAAGCTGAAAGGTGCGGAAGTATGAAGATAGATAGAAAGTGAGATACTCTCACCAAAATCAATCCAGTTCCAATTCAACTTTCCTCCTGTCTGGTTCTGGTAGTATGGTGGTGACTCGTGATCCTCCTAAGGGACTGCTGCTGTTGAACGTCTAGTTCTTTTTAGTAGTAGCAGTAGTTGCAGTGGTGAACTTGACAGACTTGGTACTTTTACCAACTTTCACTTTCAACTTTCACTTTTTGTCTCACTTTCCCTCAGACGCCCAGTCGCAAACAACTGAATTTCTTTCCTTTAACAATTTCCATTAATTTTATTATACGCTCAGTTTTATCAGCTCATACGCTACATTTGAAGTGACATTCTATTATACTAAAATGACCCAAGTCGGTAGCGAGTTTTTAAAAACTCCCACTACAATAAAAATCTTTACAAAATATACTGCAACCTTAACGTACAAAAAACATTTTTATTGACTTTGATTAAACCTAAAAACAGTTGCTGACAGAGTTTAAAAAAAAACGTTTAAAATTATTGCAAATATATAATGTGACAATTTAAATACACATGAGCTTATACAGAATATCACAGAACCAGAACCAGAACCAGAAAATGAGCTTAACTTTGAAACAAACTAAGTTCAAAATAGTTCAAAAAAAAAAATAGAAAATTCCAAAAAAAAAGTGGACCATATTGTAAAATCGAGCTTGAAAACATATCTACAAAAAAAATGAGCTTATTTGTGCATTGAAAATGTACGTTGTGAACGTTTAGCAGTCTAAAAGTCTGAAAGTTTTTTTGAAAATTGTATGTTAAAAAAAAAGTACCAACTTCAAGATGGAAATTGAAGCATTCTCAATCGAGTACTCAGTTTTGCACTTTAACAGTGTTGTGGACACTAGTGGCCCGTGTCGATTAAATCCACCTGGAGATTTTACTAGTCAGCAGATGAGCGGAAGTAATATACTGTCGTCAGGCAGTGGGGTGCTTTTAAATTTGAAAAATCTGGATGCTAGTAATAGTAATAATTATTCTCAAGTTCTGTCCAGCCCAATAGATATTTTTGAGAACCTGTATCCTATACGCCATTCTCTCTGGGCTATTATCACTCTCGTTGTGGGCTACCTTCTCATCTTTATTGTGGGGGTAGCTGGGAATTCAATTATTGTTGTCATTGTTCTCAAAACTCCAAGGATGCGGACCGTCACAAATTACTTTATAACTAATTTAGCATTTGCGGATTTACTCGTCCTCATCTTTTGTCTCCTTCCAACACTTGTGTCCAACGTTTATGTTCGTAAGTACTCACACTAATTATTTAAAGCCCTTTTATGAATACCAAGTTTTTAGGTTTTAAGTTTCCTTAACCGGATTCCGGTTGAAAATAATTTTGCAACAGAAACCCCTGTTGATTTTAAAACTTTCATTGGTACACAATCTGAAAATATAAAATAGTCGAAAAATCTACAAGGTTGATAATGTGACGATTAGTAGTGTTAGCAACTAACATATTTTACTAGATTTTTGGTTAATTTAACAGAATAATCGGTAAGTGTAAGAAGAATTATATAGGTGTTCTATTTTTTAGTGCTGTGGGGTGGTAGGTCAGCAGTTAGAGTTTTCGCTCGCTAAAGTGAAGGTCTAGCATTCAAATTTTACTATAGGCCAATAATTGCCTTTTTTATTAATTTATTTAATAGCATCACCGGTTGTGCAAAACTACAACATTTGCTGTTACACAAATAAATAACAGCATTGGTGCAGTAAATTCAGTCATATTGTTTATACGACTTTTGTTATAAATGTGGAACATTAACTATTTGGCGACCATTTTACTGATTTCACGATTGCATATTTTAACAGGTGTCGCTATTAGGTGAGGGACTAATAGTGATTGCAATTAAAAGCATTTTTCTAAGTAAATGTTGTCAGGGCCGGATAATGCGGCCAGCGCAGGCCGCCCCGCCCGCTGCTTGAATTTTCTGAAAAACATGTCAATGGATTATTTTGCAGTTTTTAAATATGCAATATTATATGCAAAATAAATGTTTTTGTACATTTCAAAAACATGCAAAAAAATTATTTAGCAGTTTTCAAAAATATGCAAATAATCTTTTTTGTACATTTCAAAAACATGGAAATGAAACATTTTCCACTTTTCTCAAAACATGTAAATAGAACATTGAGCACTTTTCTGAATCAAGTAAAATGAATATTTTTCACTTTTCCAAAACATGTAAATATATGTACAACATTTTGATTTACCCAAAAGAAAACCATCAATCCTATTAAAATGTGATTTTTGTATGGAAACAAATTACTGCACAAAAGTAATTCCTTTGTCCGGCTCTAGTTACCGTCACCGTATTTGTATTTTCTCTTAAAATTAAGTTTTTGTATGTACTTCATCATGAGAGAAAATATTCCTTTAATTTTGCAACAATTCTTTTGAAATATGTTTCATTTGATTTAAAATGGTTAATGATTTAATTAGTTTAGATTAACCTAGTTAAAATACTCGGAATTGTTCAATTAGTCCAAACGCTAATTAACGACACAGGACGGGTCTTCTTGGCAACGACAGATGTTTTCAATTTTTTAAAGTGCAGTTGCTGTGCGTTTGAATTAATTCAATAATATACCACTGCATCCTGCTCGCACTACTACACACCACTGCAGTCACTGCACTACAGACTATACAGGGTTGAAATGAGTTAGGAATTTAATTAAATAGATTTCCCAGTATTAACTAGAAACAAAACTTTAATTTCATTGATGTAAATTTGAGTCGAATTAAAACAAATTTAATTGTCTTCATTAATAATACATTATAATATGCCAGCAGGACAAAACTTTCAAATTACAAGAAGTGATGAATTTACTCATGAAGAATTGTTTCTATAGTTCGACTTGATATTGTTATCAACAAACGACCATTTTTATTTTAAGAAAACAGTCCAGATACAATTTTAAAAAATAGACAAAATAAAGAATGTATTTAAAAATTTAATTTTTAATGATTATTTAAAAACAAATGTTTGATGAAATGTTTTAAAACTTTTTTGAATAAATTTTTGAGCAAACCAAGAAACCAATGTACACTGATTTAATAACTTCTTTCCACTGCACTGCCCTGATTAGAATGACTGACTAATTAACTGACTAGTGACTGGTGGTAGCTAAAATTTGCTTTGAATTTCATAATCACCCGGATTGCGAAACTACTGAATTGACTGAAACCATACAACTAATCTGGCTATACAGACACTGTACATTAAGAATTCAGGATCCACAGAATCCAGAACCAAAAACCAAAACCCAAACTCACTGCGCTGCTCAGCGTTATTAGCGTTTCCGTCCATACCATCATAACCTTAATATTCATCATTTTTGGGTAGACAAGAAACGCGAATTTATTTTGCTAGTGACAAACACAAATCGTCGGTAAAGAATCATTCTGTCGTAAGTCCATACGATTCTTAAAGTCATTCTGTCGCAAGTCCATTCAATTGGTAGTAGTGAGTAAAATACCACCCCCACCTATTGCATAGGCCAACGCGAAAGCGACCTCGACAGTAGCTACCAATATTGTACTCATGACGTACACTTAGGGGTTGTCCACAACAGACGTAATAGATAGAACATTTTACACTTTTATCAAAACATGTAAATAGAACATTTTACACTTTTCAAAAACATTTAAATTGAACATTTTACACTTTTATAAAACATGTAAATAGAAAATTTTACACTTTTAAAAAGCATGGTTATAGAACATTTTGTACTTTTGAAAAACATGTAAATAGAACATTTTGTACTTTTGAAAAACATGTAAATAGAACTTTGTGCACTTTTGAAAAACACGTAAATAGAACATTTTACACATTTCAAAAACATGGAAATAGAACATTTTGCACTTTGCGCAAAAAATGTTTTTAAAAAGTGCAAAATGTTCTAGAAATGGAATTTTTATTACATCTTTTGTGGACGAACCCTAAGTGTACGTCATGAGTACAACACAGTGAGTAACATACCACCCTGACCTAATGCAAAGGACAACGCGGAAGCGACCACGACAGCAGATACCAATTTAGTGGACTTGATTTTAGCTGATGATTTTAGCTGTGCACTGGACTTACGACAGAATGACTCTTCACCGATCAAATTTCAAATACGCAGTTAACTAGAGTGTTACATCCTCAAAGTAATATTGTCAACGTGGCCGTCAGAGGCACTGAAATAAATAATTCAACTCCCACTTATTGACGAAGCTCGCCTACGCCTTCGCTTTTGCCTTCCAGACTTCCAGCTAATACCTCGATTTCAAGCTTCGTAAGTAAACACGCCAAAATCAATTGAGGCATCATATGGGATCGGGAATTTTGCCAAGTATTACGCCACTACTTACACTAATTCAAGCTTTGTTTCATTCTCCTCGACGTCTGCTATATTAATAATGCATTGTACTCACTGACGTTAGACGTTGTACACAAATGTATGGAACCGAAATCGAAATCCTGGAAGAAATATCATTATCACATTGTACGCATATTGTACATAAATACATACGCCTGTATGCCAATATACACAAACTAATACGAAAGAGTGACGGAGCGAGGAAGAAACCGAGAAACCAAAACTCACGAGTAGCAGAACGCTATTCAGCAAACTCCTCAAACTCCTCATTAAAAGCCAAATCAACGTCAAAAAATTCAGCATCATTAAATATTGAATTTCTTTCCTTTTCTTCGGTGTAACCGAAACCGTATCTCACATTATTCATCAAGCCCATTATCATTATTATCATTATTATCATTATTATCAATTAATTTCAATACAAACCAAAAGATACGAAAATTCCAAAAATTCGTATATCACACTGCTGTTATGTACAAAACTGGGATTTTGGGACGACAGGAAGCCGAAGAAACGGCGGCAGGTTTTGTAGGAAAGATTTTAAATTGGCGTCATAGTGGCGGCCCTGACCGAAAAAATCGAGACCAAAGCCTAAACCGAAGCCGAAGCCAAAGCCGAAATCGAAATCGAATCCGGATAATGAGGAAAAAGATAGTTGAAAAAAGTAACAACTGTTGTAGAAGTGAGCGAAGCGGAAGACGGCGAAGACGTTGGTGGTGGTGGTTTTCACTTGAGAGGCTTTCCAAAATGAAAGTGAAGGATGTTGGGAGATTGTTGAAAGTAACGTTGTGGTCTTTCCTCCTCCCGTCACTCGCCCTTCTCCTCCTTTTTACTATTCTTCATTTTTTAGAAGTTAATATGAGCATGATTCTGAATTTTACTGGATTGAGTTCTCCAAACCTTAATCATTACAATGTTCAAGATCCTTTCGGCTACGATCAATATGATCGATTTCCTAATCACCCCGATGATTTCCAAGCTTATGATTTTGATGCGTACGAGGAAAGTGTTGCTTTTAGAGGTCTGTATATATTCTTGATTTTTTTTTCTTCTGATTTTTTATTTAGCATTTTTGGCATCTTTGTAGCTGAATACGCGAGGTTTTGAATTTTTTGCATATTTTTCAAATACACAGTACAAAAGAAAGTTTTGAATTTTTCAGTAAATTTATTTTTTGTAGAATTTTGAAAGCCTTTTTTTTATTGTTGACTGTAGAAGAAATTTTGAGAGAACAGAAATTAATTGACGACCACTTCAAGGTTTGGAAAGGGAAGAAACAAACTAAAAAAGAACACAAGAAAAAGAAAAAAATTAGGTCCACGTCACTTCCATTTTTTAATAGTGCCAGAAAACAATTTAAAAAATCAACCAATGATCCTAATGATAAAACATGGCCTGACAACTTTTGCAAATTGCCGCGACTCAGTTCAGGTGGATTAGTAGCTTTAAAATATGACAATGCCCAATTAAAAGAAAGGTACCAAGGGAATCTTCCAGAGTGTCTCAGTGGAAATGACTACAGGCGATTTGAAATTGACCTAAAATCGAATTTAATCCGAATTGACCCGGGTGACCCATTTTGGTCAACTGCTTTTTGCCACTATAAAGTATTCTATCGAGATTCTGAAGAACCAGATTTTCGCCTCAGGTGAAATGAATTATTTTTGCGACTATTAAATTTCTTATTTTCCGATTTTCCCGCGAAATACTTTTACCACTTTTAAATTTAAAAATTTTAAGTTTTGAATTTACGTTACATTTTTTTTTTAATTTTCAAAATTTTCTGCAAAACAAAAAACAGAACTCGTAAAAAGATATTCCGAATTTCTGAGAACAAAACTAAACTTGAGCCAGATCATGAATTTATTGAAATACGTTGTACGACCAGAACAAACGGCGGGAGACCGCGTCTTGTTTATGAAGACGAACTAAGTCATGTCCCACTAAAGCCAGAAGTAGAAGCACGCTCAAGCGCTCTTTTTTCAAAATTGAAAAAATTCCCGCCAAGGCTAACAAATCAAAAATTGACTAATAAAAACAACCACCATGTAGAAAACTCCACAGACAATACAAAGAAACATAATGTCATTAACCACTACTCTGTTTTAATACTTGGCCTTGACTCAATTTCCCACCAAAGTTTCAACCGTCACATGGCTCGCTCCCGCGAATATTTAATAAGCCAACTTGCCGCCATCCCTTTCCACGGTTTTCATTCCCTGGGCTCTACAACACGTGAAAATATTTTCTCCATGTTAACTGGATACAAACTGTCAGAAATTAGATACAAAATTGACCCGAAAAAATCTTACTTTGACGATGGCCAACGCCAAACCACCAGTGAAAACGCAAGCGAAAAATTGGGGTTTATTTGGAAAGAATTTGAAAACTTCGGCTATCGAACAAGTTACGCGGAAGATGCTATTCCCTGGTCTATTTTTAACGGAAATGAGCAACTTGGCTTTCGAGCTCAACCATTTGACTATGACTTTCGAACTTTGACCCAAATGAGTTCAAATGACCAGAAGGCAGGTCATAATCTGAGCTCGAATAATACATTAGAATGTCATGGGTCACGCTTAATGTTCCAAACACTTTTAGACAACCTTCTCAAAACAGCGTATACCCTTAAGGGGAAGCCATTCTGGCACATGACCTGGTCAAATTTATTGACCCACAATGTAAATGAATATGCCAAATTTGGTGACAAGCCACTTTTGAAAACGTTGATAAAATTAAATTCTCACCAGCTCCTTCAGAATACAATCCTCATCCTCATGAGTGGCCATGGTAACAAATGGGGATCTTTAAAAAAATACACGGAGCAAGGATATCTAGAAGAAAAATTACCACTCCTATACATTGTCCTACCGGAAAGTTTCGAAACTCAATTTCCACAGGAAACACTAAACCTACTTGAAAATTCAAAAAAAAAACTTGTTACTACATTTGACCTCTACACCATGATGAAACACTTGCTCAAATTACAATTTGACCCGCTAATAACAAAAACCCGCGAAAAAACAAAAATTCAAAAACCGCGCCCAATTTTTAATTTGAACAAAGAAGATATAGAAAACTGTGACAGGAACATAAGTTTATTTAAGCGGATTTCACCACTTCGCACATGCGCCACAATCAGCGTCAAAAAATCCGACTGCGCATGCTTACATCGAGTCCAAGTCTGGTTCGACCCAAAAATGGCGGATTTTACTAAAAAAAGTAGCGAGGGGGAAAATTCAAATTCGAATTCCAAATTACCTCCACCAACTGTCAATAAAGCAAACACCCTCGCTCATTTTGTAGTCAGTGCAATGAATACAAAGCTCCGGAAATCGAAATTCAAAGATATTTGCGCGCGAATTGAACTGCACAGGATTCATAATTTGTACACATTTGAATTAGCAGAGCGGGTAAAATCCGAAGCGGATAAAATGGAGCGCCCATTACAATCTAATATGAGGCTAGAGACTGAATTTAAATTGGAGTATTTTGACAGTGATGTTGAGAAAATTGAAAATTTTGAGTCTGCCAACAGAAACAGAATACTAAAAGATGAGGCATCCCATGAGACTGGGAACGGTAACGGGAAAAGGCGCGTTAAAACTAAAAAACGTTTGCATTTAAATTTTCCACTAAAAAAACTACCAGTCCAGACATTTGAAATCGAGTTAGTGACGCTGCCAGGAAATGTTCGTTGGTATGCAGCAGTGAGAGTCCATGTTGTCACAGGTTCTATGACTTTAGCTCAAATTGTACGACTTGATTTAAATTCTACTACTGCAACTTTAAATTCAAATTCTGTCGAATCTGCCTCCGCGTTGAACTCTCCGAGGAATTTAAAAAATCATAATGTGGACGTACATTCTAATAAAAGATTTAAAAAGTCACAAAACAAAGACAAAAGAAAAGACGAAGAACGAGAAAAAGATGTTGGTACCGGTTCCGTCTCACCGTGTGCGGCGAATGCTGAGCTGAATAAAGATTTTCTCCTCAGGGAATTTTGCCATTGCGTATAAAAAATTAAATTATAGTTGTACCAAGTAAAGTAAAAGGAAACAAAGTTGAAAGATTTCCGCTAACAAAAAAGACAAAGAAATAAAAAAAATCGTACTTCCGGTTACCGGTTGCCAGTTGCCGGTTAGGTTGCCGGGCGACCCTGAAGGGATTCTCAGTATGCATTGTGGGGAATTCTGGAAATACGCGGGTGTGTAATGTGTAAAGTTTAATTTCATATTTTTATTTTTCTTAAGGTTTTATTTACTAAACTTAAAGTAAGTCGTTGAAGTTGAAACTGAAGTCGTAATATTTACCGTTCACTAAATGCACACAAAAAAACTACAAAATGACCTTTTTTCTTTTATTTCGTAAACTGCAAGATCCCCCAAACAAATTGCTAAAAATTACAAAATATTTTGCTCATAAAGTTTAAACTGCTAAAAGTCCTAATTAACAATGTGACTTATTGTAAATAGACGTTATCAAACAATTTTGTTAACTGCAAAAGGTCCTAGAACACATTTTTGAAATACAGAAACTCGTAATAATAACACATTTTTTTTAACTGTAAAATGCCTCAATTACTCATTTTTGTAAGCTGCTAAATGTCCATTCACGAATAGTTGTGTGCGTCTGCAAAAATCCCTAGTTAAGCATGTAGATTATTGGGAATAGACGTAACTGCATCGCACACTTTCTTTAACTGCAAAAACTTCCAATTACACATTTTCTTTAGCTGCAAATTGTCCCAATTGCACTTTTTCCTTAGCTGCAAAAAATCCCACTTGCGCGTTTATTAGAACCGCTAATTGTCCATGTAAAAGTTTTATGTCTGCAAAAAGTCCTAGTTTACAAAACATAATTTTTTTAGCAGCAAAAAATACTAGTTACTTATTTTATTCAACTGCAAAAAGTCCTAATTAGACATTTAGTTGAATCCAAAAAATACAGACGTTGTTACACAATTTCTTCAACTGCAAAAAGTTATACATAAACATTTTCTAAAACCACAGAAAATTCTAATAACACAATTTCTTTAACTGTCAAATGTCTAGAATTACACATCTTTTTAAACTGCTAAATGTCAAAAATAACACATTTATTAAACTGCTAAATATCCAGTGTAGTGTTTTTTTCAAAACTATTTTTTTTTGAGAACTCAAAAATTGCATGTTGTGTGTCCAAAGTCTAAAACGTGTTGTATTACTACTTCAGCGTTCAACTTCAACGAAATCCTATATATAAATAAAAATATAATAATAAAGGTATGTACCTACAATATAAAAAAAGTTTTCTAACAGTAAGTAAATAAATAAGAATTTTCTTTACAAAAAATACAATAATAATAATTACTGTGTATAGAGTACTGAGAATTTTGCTAAATAAAACTTTTAGACTTTCTTCTTTAAACGACAATAAACGATACAAAGTTTTTTAGTTTTTTTTTCTTTAATTTCCAAAACCATCAAACAGCATGCTTCGTATATCCCCTACAAAGAAGCTTCCAGGAAAAACTGAAATAAAACACACGTGTGGTGATTCAGTTCAGAACCAGAATATTATACGCACACAAAACATTTTCAATACAAATTTATTTCTGTAGATTTTAAATTGTCATTTTCTTGGAATTCTAATTTATTTCCATATGGAAAAGTCTCATGTTCCCATAATATGGTTAAATGTTATATAAGATTAATTTGTAAGACGTTAAAAAGTGTATACACAGATTTAATTTCACTTTTTCTTTTTCTTTTTTTAACTCATTTTACTAAACCAAAATACTTCCAAGAATATACAAAATGTAATCCCCTATTTGAACCGTGTAGGCTACCGGTACCGGAATTGGTACCGGTACAGCGGTTACGTAAGTAAAAGACAAAACAAAAATCAGTCAGATGTCATTGAACTTAAAGAATTTAAGAAATAACAGAAAATTCAGTAAATTAAAATTTCTCCCCCATTTCTAATCAAACCGAATTTTACAACCAGCCAGCCCGCGGGAAAAATAGATTTTATAAATAAAACCCGAATTTCCAATTTTATTTGATTCCAACATCTTTTAGCAGCAGTGTCCCCTATTAGGTTAGACTAATAGTAATAGTAATAGTGGTTACTGTTAAAGAAAACAATAGCTACGTGGTAAAATTGACTATATTTTTCTAAGCGTATGTACATATAGTGAGTGAAATAGAAAACGAAATTACCAATGCCGATGCCAAAGCCAAAGCAGCAGGAAGGTAGCGTGCTAAATTTAGAAAAGAAAACACATGTGAGCTTATAGAACGTGTGACTTAAAAATAAAACCAGCTTTTTTTTCACAATTTCAATTTCTTTATCGTATATAAATTGTAAATTGAAACCGCATGGTTTAGTATGACGTCCTACTATGACCTTACAACGTATTCAGTATTCAGTCAGTCATCATCAGTCAGTGAGAAGGGGAAGGGCGCTGGAGCGTGAATTCAAATTACAGACGAGAAATTGCATTCAAATTTAAATAAATACAATAAAATCACCTTTTAAATTGAATTTGCCCTTGTAGCTGAAGAAAATTGCAATTTCTGTCCCTGTTGGATTCCAATTTCCAATTTTGATTTCACTTTTCTTTTTTTAAAGTATCAAATTTCCACGCCGCACGTAACGTAACATGCAACTTTAGTATTGAACTCTGCAACTTGAATTAACTTTTACTTGTGTGTTATTCTATTTGAATTGGATTGGATGGTATTTAAATTGGCGTGAGCCATCTGTCATCTCCTTCCCGCAGATCCCCATCCTATAGTCTAGTTATTCAATATTTTAGTTAGTTGGTTTTGTGTGGCTTTTGAACCGCATTAATTCGTTATTTGTGTGGTTTGCGCGAGGTACATTGACTCGTACTTAAATTTGTACGAGTTTTTTTTTGTGACAAAAATGATCCCTAATGGAAAATCTCCTTAAATACATCTCTATTTTGAGAAATAAAAGTTTTCAATTTAAATGAAGGGAAGCTGTTTGAAGGGGAAGTTATTAAATTAATTCAGCCCTCTGAATCCTCACAAAACGTGCTTCAGAATCTTGTCAGCTGTTAACTATTCTTCACTATTTTCCATTTATCAGTTACACACGTGTAGAGATCCAGGGATCGGCCATAAATGATGTGAGCAAAAAATTACAATTACCATATAGCTTAATCATTGCATAAATGGATATCTTAAACTTGGGTAGACCCATATGGAAATGGAACTCATCGATGACGTCATTTATGTACGATCCCTTGCCATTTTTTGTGAGTGTGCTATTTCCCATTTGGATTAATTCCCTACTTGGCTTAAACTATTTTTTTTTTTTTTTTTTTTTTTTTTTTTTACTTTTTTCTGTAATTCTGTTCAAACGACTAGTTTGAAGGGCGTCGTTAAAAAACTTTAAAATTGTCACTTTACTCCAATTTCTGCACCAATTTAACTTTTGCAATTTATTGAAAATGAAAAATAATTAGGCAGATTTATTGTGTTCAAAAAAGATTTATGCTTGAGAGAAGCTATTGAAAGTGTAAAAAAAAATACGGAATTTTTAAGAAAAAATTTTACTTTTTTTTAAAGAGCACAAAAATAAGTGGACATTAAATTCTGCGATTTTAGAAAAACGCCAGTTAAGAAATTTTCAATGTGATGAAAGTGTAATTAAACCAGAAATATTTCTAGTAGAGTTTCTAAGAGTTTTTACAAAGAGACTTTATTAAGTTTTATTCGAGAATTCCCAGAGAAAAGGCTTGAAATGTCAACCTGAACCTTGAATTATGTAAGAAACCTCAAAAAATACCATCAAAATACCAGAACGAGAACGACAGAACGAGAACCAGACCATAGCGTGTACCGTGTATTTTACATTGAGGCTTTATCCTTTGCTTTTGTAGTCGGATCTGTCTTTTAAACTCAATATAAAAAGAAAGGATTAAGTACACGCATCCAAATCCAGCTTAGGGGCCATCCATATATTACGTTTCAAGTTTTTGTAGAAACCCCCTCCCCTCCTTCCCCCAGAGTTTCAACTTTTTTAACATTATGGTAAATTGAAAGCTTACCCCCTCCCCCCCCCTGTAAAATGAAACATAATATATGGATAGTCCCTTACGTCCATTTGAATTTGAGTACGCAATATAACTCACTTTTACGGTAGCTGCAGCTGTGCCCCCCCCCCCTTTGAGGCTATCAGCTTCTATATTCCCGTTTAGTACTTTTCAATTAAATATCCTAAGTGAAGAATAAAAATAAACCATATCCTTTTTTTTCAGCTAAAAGTTCAAATGGGGTGTCATCACCTGTATTCACAAAATTCTAAACTTCTTTGTCTTTGCCGGGTGTTTTATACTCTTTTAAAAGCACTGTGTGTAACTTACTGCGAAAAATGTCAAATTGGTCATTTTGAATCATGAATTTATTGGACAAGCGTCACTCTGCAACTACGTAAAATTCCAAATGTTGCAATTTGAATCTTGAATTTATTGGACAAGCGTTATTTTGCAACTACGTAAAGTTCGAAATAGGGCATTTTGAATCTTGATTTTATAAGACAAGCGTCATTTTGCAACTACGTAAGGTACGAAATAGGGCATTTTGAATCTTGAATTTATTGGGCAACCGTCATTTTGCAACTACGTAAAATTCGAAATAGGGCATTTTGAATCTTGATTTTATTAGACAAGCGTCATTTTGCAACTACGTAAATTACGAAATAGGGCATTTTGAATCTTGAATTTATTGGACAACCGTCATTTTGCAACTACGTAAAATTCGAAATAGAGCATTTTAAATCTTGATTTTATTAGACAAGCGTCATTTCGCAACTACGTAAAATTCGAAATAAGGCATTTTGAATCTTGAATTTATTGGACAAGCGTCATTTTGCAACTATGTAAAATTCAAAACAGGGAATTTTGAATCTGGAATTTATTGAACAAGCGACACTTTGCAACTACGTAAAATTCTTAATAGAGGGTTTTGAATCATGAGTTAATTGGACAAGCGACACTTTGCAACTGCCTGAGGTTGTAAATAGGTAATTTTGAATCCTAAAAATGTTGGACATGCGTCATTTTGCAATTGCTAAAAATGTCAAATAGGCCATTTTAAAGCCTGAATTTATCGAACATGCGTCATTTCATTTTGCAATTTATTCAAATTTTAAATTTATCATTTTGAATCCTGAATTTATTGGACATGCGTCATTTTGCAAACACATTAAAAATTCAAAAATGGTCATTCTGATACTAGAAACTGAAACTAGAATACATTTGACATGTCACATTTTGCATATGTGTAAATTTTCAAATATAGGTCAGTTTAAATCTTTAAAAAATTGGACAAGCGTCATTTTGCAACTGCTTATTAAAACTCGGTCATTTTTACACTAAAAGATGTTAGACATGTGTCATTTTGCAACAACTTAAAATAGCATTTATGTTATAAATTTTTGATTATGTTATTTTTGGATCATTTTGCAACTCCAAAAAGTTGGTTTTTGGTCATTTTGATTTCTGAATGACGAAATACATACATAAATTTGTACGCTTTATAAAGAGCTCCCTTGATATTTATCAGCAGTGGGGAAAGTAGACAAGTTGGTTTGAACAAGATAGAGGTGAAAAAAAGGCTTTCTACCTTTTTCGCTCTTTTTTGCTCGATGTTCTCAGTATTCTTTCTCCGTCTCCATGCATTCTAAAATGATCCTGACTTTGTCCCGCTTTGAAGTTCCTGTGTGACTTCGTTTTTATCTTTTTCTCTCTGGTCTCTCCTCATCCATATCCCTATTCAATCAGAATCCTTTGAACTTGAACATAATTGTATTTTAGACCTCATCCCCGTAGCACATAAGACTTCATTGCGTCCGCGGATTTAGGGTCAAAATGTCGAATTTAAAAAGACGCACGTCTTTTCCCATTTTCAGCTCCAGTCTCCTGCGTCGAGCTGAGGCAACACATTTATTTATTGGATTATTTTTGTTACGTGGAAGTGGAATGTCAAATTAATTAAATTGAAAAGAAAAAAAAAAAGGATGGTATTCCAATTTTATAGTTCAAATTCTAATGGCGATTTTAAACAGCTTCTGATTGTAAGATTGAAGAATTTTGTATGGGTAATGTGTGGGTGTGCGTGCGTGTGTGTGTGTGTGAAAATACTTTAAATGCCTATGTGTTGTTTTTATTTTTAAACTGAACTTTGTACATGTTGTAAATGTATTACTGAACACTTTAAAATTCCGCAGTCAGTTGGATTGAAACCATTATATTATGTAGCTTGGATTTATTCAAAATTGCTAAATTATATTGCACCTTCACATACATGCATCTTTTTAAATAATTTTTAAAAAAGAGGAAAAATTTCGAATCACAATTTTCAAAAGAGTGGAAAATTTTGAAAAAAAACATGTTTCAAAAAGTGGGAAAAAAAGTTGTAATGGCTATTTTTATACAGGTGCAAAATTTCAAAATAACACAATTTAAAAAAGCGGAAAAATGTTGTAATGCCTATTTTTAAAAAAGTGAAATTTTTTTAAATAACACGCTTTAAAAAAGCGAAAAAATGTTGTAATACAAATTTTTAAAAAGATGAAATTTTTTTAAATAACACGATTTCAAAAACAGAATAATATTTGAATGCCAATTTTTAAAATAATAGAAAATTTTGAAATAAAATGATTAAAAAAACTAGGGAAAAATGTTCAAATTGCAATTTTTTAAAAAGTGCAGAATTTTTAAATACCATTATTTTAAAAAACGGAAAAAAGTAGCAATGCAAATTTTTAAAAAAGTTACAAATTTAGAAATATCAAGGTTAAAAAAACGAGCAAACATATGTTCTAATTGCAGCTTTAAAAAAACGCAAAACTTTGAAATAGTAGATAAGACAAAATAGAAAAATAAACGTTTCACAAAAATGGCAATAATTTGTAAAAACGGGCAAAATGTCATTCTTCTGCTTTTTAAAAAATAATTTCAAAATATCTAAATCTCAGAAATATTCTGGTGCATATATTCAAAAACTTGCAACTATGCAACTGGTGTTATACCCTGATTTGAGTATACCCTATAACAACATGCAAGAGTGAAATTGCAGTAATAATACTCACACATGATAAAAGCTATATAAACTAGCATGTACGCAGGTACGTACTAGTTACGTGTATATAAACGTACCCACAAAATGACGTCTTTACTTGCAAACTTTTACGGATCACGAGTGTATGCTTAAAAAATACCCTCAATCCTAATCTTAATCTTAGCACGTACCCGCTAACAAGTTGACAAAAAGCACAACGTATTACATATTATGTACCAAAAAGCCCCAAATAAAGTCAATTGTAATTACTATCATTGTAGCATGGCCCACTTACACATATGACAGACCATCATCATTGCATCCAACGATTCAACTAGCAAGATAGAAAAATAGACAATGCGACAAACCTCTTGTACACTAATCGCCCACTCGAACGAACCACGATCCAGTCTATTCACTTGGCCTTTTTACTTCTTGAGAAGTGTGCTTAAGTTATGTGGTACATTTTTACTAGGTAGGGGTTCCATATGCCTATTATTTTACATATACGTACATACCAAAAAGAAAGGTGCGGGGTACAGGTTGGAATTTTTTTCTGATTTTTGTGTCACGTAATTTTTGCACGTCCCCTTGTACATTCAAAAATAAAAAGGCAACGAAAAAAATTCCAAATCTGCTTGGGCATTTACTTTCCCCATCTTCAATCTTGATCTGCGTCTCACAGCATCTTCCCAATAAATCCTAAATAAGCCGTACATAAAAAAAAAAGCATTACTTGGAACTGGAAAATAATACATTGACCATACAACTATAAAATCAATACCACTAAAGCAAAGCATATACTTACAATCATGAAACTCAATTTCCATTTTTTTTTCTATGCAGAGAAAACTCGTCTATAAAGAGCCATACAGACGCCAGGCAGACGCTATAGATGCAAAATTTAATAAGAAACAAAGTAAACAGATTTTTATTTTAGGATTATTTTTAATATACATTATTTTCTTAGTATTTCTATTACACGCTCTTAAGCCCCACTCACTTGATTGAATTAAAAATAAATCTTTTATAATCAACAAATATCCAAACACAAACTGATAAAAAACAAACTTATAATATTTCTAGTGTATATGCTACACTACTCATGATTGAAAAATTAGGAAATTGCAAACACAACATTATTTTGTGTGCTATTCTTTTGCTGTTGACTTAATGGTGCACTATTACGTTACACATCGTCTATGAAGAACCAAAATGACCCATTTCCATTTGTAGCTAAAAACAGTATCAACTATGTACACAAATATTCAAATATGTCTTGAGAGCATTTAAATAGACCATTTTAAATTTAAAAGTATGTAAATACAACGTTTCACACTTTCCAAACACATGATATTAAAAACATTTTGCACCTTTTCAAAAAAATGGAATTAGAACATTTTGCACCTTTTCAAAAACATGGAATTA
>JAQFZE010001586.1:0-17339 GCA_034695245.1 Dicyrtomina saundersi | reverse complement strand
AAACATAGTTAATAGTTCCTAGGTAGGGGCATTAAAATCTAATCATTGCCTATTTTATAGATAGGGCCAAGCTTTGCTTTACTTAGTACTTACATTACTGTCATTAAGCATAGGGCGGTAATGTAATCAGAGTTATTGCTATCGCTAGCCGGTTTTCAGCACAAAATGTAAATCGGATTAAATAATCTTAATTTGCTAATTTGCATTCGTTTGATGTGCAAAAACATTATAACGGTTTTCACTTCCACTCCACACTCCATGAACAATCGGCAATCCTCTGAAGAAAAAAAAGAACATGTAAATTCAAATTCGTAGAGTATAGACACTCTCAGCAGGATGGACAGGGCAGAACAGAAGAGATGATGAGATTGGAATTGTGAATGTGGGCATCTACATGATATAATGTTATATGGAACATGGAGATAGATATGTGCGTTTGCAGCGATATGTATAGGAGTAGAAATAATGAGGCCCACGTACTACGTACGCTCTTGATGTCTGCATACATAAAGCCAATTGAATTGACAATGCAAGAATTAATTCGTAAATTACATTACATTAGGCCACATTATGATGTCGGCTGCTTTTATTGCTTCCCTATCACATCACCGAACGATCCAAAGAATTGAATCCGACCGAGTGATGTGCTTAGCTTGCGTACTGCTAATACTTCCACACTGCCACCGCTCACTACTGCTCACTCACTGGAGATTGGAGGCATAAGTAAAAGTAAATGAACGATAGTGCAACCCCAGTTGTACACATAGGTACTTAGTGCACTAGTACAGAGATACATACAAGAGGGGATCATATATTGGTATATAATTACAGAGTATAAGTACACACACAGAGTATCACAGCAAAGTACTCATATAGCAAATGGTTACACATCTAATAGACTAATAGTTATAGTAATAGGATGAAAGTAAAAGGCAAAAAAGGGAACCCTGGCTACTTAATTTTACCCTTATACCCCAACCAATACCAATACATATTATTTTATGTACGCCTCTGTTTTGTAATACAAAACTAAAGTACTACCTACTACACAGTACCTAAGATGTATATAGATATATGTACCTATGTATTATAAACATTTCGGTAATAAATATACGATTTATTTAATGTCTCGGCTCGTTCGCTCTTGTCCACAATGTCCACTCTATTACGCTGCACATTTTGTTTGTAGGCAGTTAGCCAGTTGCCATTCTGTTATTCTGTAGGTAAAGTTGTAGTTAGGAACGATTCTATTCTTGTAGTAAAGTAAAACATTCTATTTCTATTGTAATTTTAATGACAATCATGGTCAAGGATTTGGTTTATGTACCATTACAAAATCTATTAAAGATATCTATACAAATTCACAATGCAGTATACTAGGAAGAACAAGTCTGCATCTCCTATCTATATAATGTACCAAGATTCCTGCAGGATAGGCATATACTGGACTTTGTGTGGAATCACATAATGGACACTTTTTCTGTTTCGCTCTCTTCTAACTACACTTTGCGTTGGTGAGCTCAATCCTCCTCCCTACAAGTTCAGTATGAATCGTCGAAATCGGATTTGGATGGACGATCGTATCGTTATTTCCTAGGTTTAATGATAATGATGTAACAAGCATTAAAAAGTTTTCTTCTGTCCTTTCGTCTTTCAGCACTAAGTCCTGCCTAAGTCTGCCTATAGTTCAAACTTTTTCTTTCTAGAGCATCATAGACATGTAGGCCGGTGCCGGTATACGTATTTCATAGCATTGCAATTAAATGTACTGATATTGAAAGCTAAACGTATATTTTCCCTTACAAGAAAGACGTACGGAGGTAGGTACGCACTGCAGGTAAAAGTCAGATAGGGAACTACTGTAGGTATGCGTATAGCACATAATATTACTCGAGCTTACAATTCCAACAATTGCCGGGTCATATAATGGTACATGTCTGTCCGTCTGTCTGACTCTGATTTCATTGCACTTTAAAGACGGAGAGGGATAAAAGGAAGAAGAATTAAATAGAAAAACTGACCGATTTTTCTCGTTTTCAAATTTGATTTCGAGCCGATGCCGATGCCTATGCTGATGCCGATGCTGATGCTGAAGCCGTTGCCGAAGCCGAACACACCGATCACCCTTTCACAATAAACATTAACTTCCAATTCCAATTGTGTAATCAAATGGGGGATTGGCTATAGTATTAACTTGTTATTGAAATCTTAAACGGCGCCAGTTAAATTTTTCCTACTCAATTACATACATTACTGAAGCTTAAGCATGCATGCTGCTCTGGAATGATGATCACATCGTAAAAATATATTATATTGTATCATTATCATTACGCTGCACATCCTCAAAGACGTACGATTACAGGGGAGACAAAGGTCAGATTTTTTTTCTTCTACATTGTATCATTTGTATCAGGCTGCTGTAATAATTTTTTGGTCGAGCACTACACTAGGAATGAAATGCAAAATTTTTGAGGCATTCCACCTGTATTTTTTTTATCATGTCTGTTTCTGTTAAATATTTTCAAATTAAACTCTCAAAACTCCAACGAAAACTAAAATACTGTACTATACACTGAAGAAAAAAAACAATAAACATTAATATCATATCGTTATCCAGTAATAATCATTATCATATGGGTTCATCGTTCATATACAGGATTTGTACGTCTGTATAGTTGTGAATTTTGTAATGGAGCTAACGACGACAAAATCATTATTCTACAGAAACATTATAGTTATAATGTCAAAGTACGAAATGTTATAGATTATTGTAGTGTATTAAGTATATAGGAGTTTCCAGTGTATTATTATGATAACTATTAGGAATGGCTGTCAGTATATATATAAATGTATGTTTAAATGGGCAGGTAGGTATATGTATAGTGCAGTATAGTTGAGTATAGTAGGTACTTAGGCAGGTACATTGCATTGTATTTTTATTTTTATTTGATGGCAGAGTTCTGCACCAGAGTCTCTCCTACTCGATTTCATATCTCCACTAAATGCACATAATTTCCTGAGTAAGTACCTACTCACACTTACATAGTCTGACAAGAAGCAGAGAGCAGAAAACATTTATAGTCAACACATGGAAACCAATTAAAGTGTGTGGGAATTTTATTGTATTTTACTTACTCAGTTATTAACAAAGTGGTCTGACTAGAACATTACATCTTATGGCTAAATTCATTCCTTCCCCCTTGTGACTATAGAACCATATCATCTACTATAAGAAGAGCACTCCATTTCATACTATTTACACTATCCTATAATTATGTATTATAGATTCAATACATTTATGGTATTTCTGTCAGGCGTCGTGGTCCGACTCCGACGTCAAGTCCAAGGGGCAGAATGTACTATCTGTATTTTTTTAAATATGCCAAAATACTGACTGTTCACTCTCGTTTATAATGACCAGAAAATTATTGCATGTATTATATTGGGTTTTTATAAACTATTCATATTTAAAATCTCTATTTTCCCAAATACTGTCCCAGAATTTTTAAAAAGTTGTTCACAATTTTTAAAGTGATTTTACTACGACTGAGTTTAGAAAACAGTATAATGATTATAATCGTGATTATGCTGTGCATTTCTTCGCTTTTCAAAACTTCTGTAAAAATGCAGTTAGTAGAATTTAGATTTTTCCGCAAATATTTATGTAGATAACATGTTTTGCTTTTGAAACTCGATTACACACAGATAATATATAGATTCATTCGCTTCTCGCACAACTCGAAACTATATTATGAGTTTAGTTATACTTTTCGTGTCTTTGTAGTATATACTCGAATACTCAAGTCCTTACGATTACGATTTGTTCATTGCTTTGTGCGGATGGTCGGACCATTTAGTCTTTCCTTCTTTTCCCGTTCCGTCGCCCTTCTTTTACAGTATACAGTACATCGCATCGTTCTTCGCTATATGGTATCTATCTAGTTTCTACTTTGTTTGTTTGTCAATTGACCCTTATTGAAATGTAGCGCTGTAGCGTGACCGTGCCTATAGTATATGTACATATTGGTATTTTCTATATACCATCGAATTCGTATTCGTATTCGTACTTGCAGTACGCTGACGATTACGATTACAATTACGAAGACGATTACGACTACGATGACTATTTAGATGTAGGGAAGCAACAAAGCCATTCAAATTCATTACATTTCCTCCGACGACTCGATTTCGATCATCTCATAACATTCTCAACTCAGTGAGAGGACCGGACCGAGAGGCCGACAGAGACTCATAGCAACCCAAACAACTCGACCGACAGGAATAATGAGCATTTAAAATGGCAGTTAAGAGACACATTAAAGCACTTAAGGACTAATAATAAAGATACATACATTTATTTACTCACCAATCAGATTTATTTTTTTTCTCCCCCCTCATTCTTATTATACATGTAATTAAACATTGGGTAGTGCATATTGTGTACAATACAGACACATCTATATACGAAACTGAAACTTTTATCTTAAGGGACAGTGCTCAATAATTGACAATGGGAATTGCATGTTGCTCGCCCAGTAATTATCTTCCTTGTCTCTCAAGATAGAGGATACCTATAAGGATAGAAATAGGACTTGAGCTATATAAATTCTATTGCTCACACTACACGACCAACATTACGATTAGCGTGTGAGGGAAGCTCACAAAAGAAACTCTCATCTGACTATGAATCTCAAGAGTTTATCCCCTTTATTACTAGTACGTAGTGCATAATATATTGCACTCTCCTCTTATTATTGACTCTGCTGCGTGTCCTCTTCAGTTCATTCAACAGTGTGTGTGATGAAAATATAGAATCAAATTAAAAATAAACTGCGTGAAATGTAAAATTAAACAAACAGTAAAGCTCCTTGTCAGAAAACTATTAAAGAAACTAAAACATTTTAATTTGTTCGAGTTAATTGGGGTTTCAAATTCGAATTCGAGCTCGTACTATTTGAATTTTTTAACCTTGTCTCCTAATTATGACATAAAAAAAGTTATATCCCCCACATGTTTTCTCCTTACAGGGCCCAGGGAGAGTCTCATCTGATTACTTTATGCATTCATATTTTATTTGAATACTGTATTGTTCCTTGCTGATAAGTTTTAAAGGATTAAAACTAATCATATTACTCATGCAATAATTATTACAAGAAAAAAAAATGCGAAAAAAAAAATACATAATGGGAATAATTTACTTCATAAAAATGTGAAGTGTTGATTAAGTAACTCAATTTTTTGCGCTAAACTATTCAAGGTTATCTTGATTACAAGAAGTTGATACATTTAGGATTAAGTTAAAAGCTAATCTTTTATCTGGATTATTAATGGGATATGTGCATAATTACCCTGACTGAGCTCTATCGTTAAGGTACTGCATTAATAGGCAGGAGATCCATTTGCACGTTTTCCGCTGATTCTTAAATGAAATAAGGGCTGACTGACTGTACTCACGACTCACACAATGTATTGCAATGTAATAAGCTCCGGCTCTGCGGGTTCTGAATTCTGAGAGCGTTAAAGCGCGGAAAGTTTAATTTCTTTATTTTTACCTCAACAATTTAATGAATTTAGTAGTATTATCGCTGAAATTGAAACTGAACCAACCTAAGCTTTAACTTATTATCTTGTCTGTACGTATAGATATTTTATAAATTTTTTTTTCCCCTGTTTTTATTATTATTCCGAATTCAGATACTTTCAAGTCGAACAATTCACATAATAAAAAAATATAATCTTCTCCTGTGTATAAAGATAGTACAGATTAGCTCAGAAGATTATGAATTGTGATTAGGATTAATATTGTTGCCTAATCGTAAGTTTGAAGTTCTAAAGTTCAGATTTCAAATTTTAAACAGTGCTGACTGACTAGTGTGAAAAGTGACTGATAGATATGACCGTTGACCGAACATACATACACTTGTTGTAAGGTGGTGCTTGGTGCTATGTGCTACTAGTATATTAATTATTTTACACAGTTATTCTGCGTAAATTTTCCTTGTTTATTCCTTTTCTTATTAGTGACTACTGGAACAACACCAAGACAAATACACCAAGAAAAAACTGGAAACTAATGACTGAATAAAAACGTTTTTTTTCCTGCTCCTGTTGACTGCTCCTCTTGCTATTATGTTCTGACTGTGTTTATGTTTTTGCGTATCATTTTCTTTATTGTATTACAGTATTACAGTGTGTTAAACGCCAATGCCAAATTGCCAACTATCAACTTTAATAAGTAATCACGGTGAGCCGGAGATGGGGGATGAGAGTGCAACGTATCGCTATAGTAGTTGTGGCTCTGTTGGCAGTGCCATGAATAATTGGACATGAAAAAGTTAATCGTACATAAGTTGGAAATAAAATAAATTAGTAGTAACAATGAAGTGGCGAAAAAAAAATCAGTGAGAAAATTAAATGTGGACGTGTTCCACTCACTCATTGTCTGTCAGCAGTAAAAACTTCTTGTAAGCACATTAAATAACATTAGACTTTCCTCAGCCCTCTTATACATTATGGACAGGTATGGAGTGAGGGAAATAAATAAACGAGTTGTAAACTGTTCAAGCTGTTCCACGATTACGAGTGTCGATTACAATTGTATACCGTCATCTTCTCAATCTTCTCCTCCACACACATACACAAGTACAAAACTACTACACAAAGCAGTGCTCTTTTGTATAGGACAAACTATAGTGTAATCCTATCGGACAGTATTACAGTATACAACTTAACTATATTATGTATCCATCTACCTGTTTCAACTTTTTCCACAGCACAATATATATGTATAGTAAATGTCTACGGTACGAAGCCTATAGCTAAAAGTTACGACTGTAGTAAGGTAGCACAGCAGGTACATACCTACAACCTATTATTAATACAGTCATTAGAAATATTATGTTAAGTAATAAGTGATAATGATTATTTTTTTTCTCCCTCCACCGATTGCTGACTGTGAACGTGAACTGTGAAGTACTTCGATGAGAAATAAACATTCCATTAATCTTCATAATATTAATTTTTTTAAATCGTAATAGATTCTTTGAATTAATCATGGAAATGAAATGCATCACAATCAGTTAATAGGGATTAAATTAATTATCATTATCTATCGTAGTCGAGATACAGGTTTTAAGTTGAGTTTGTTTGTGTTCTGATTTCTGAGAGCCTGGATTTTGTAATGAGTTTCTTTCATTTTTTTTATTTAGATAACAAGAATAAAATATTGTGTTTCTCCCTGTCTTCCTGGTCTCTATATTCATTGCGCAAAAATACCTACGACAAATAGTAATCGCATTGTACCCGCAAGAACGTAAGTAACTAAAAAAAGTAAGCCTTTACATGTATGTATATACACGCCAAATGTTGTGCCCACTACTACTTACCACCTATTTCTATAATGAAATAATGCGAGAATAATTTTTGAGAATTTATCGCTATCTTTTCGACAATCGGATGCTTACGATTAGGATTACGACATGCACTCACTTACACACTATAAGTTCTTACATTACATTATATTATGATTTGCCTGCGGTCTGGTCTGGTTTGGTTATGCTATGTGCTTTTGGGACTGTCTGCTGGGCGACTTATAGGGCTGGGACTATATATTATGTATGCTTTAATAGAACTCATCTCTATTAAATAACTAAACCTCCTTGAAAATCATTCTTAATTATTTTTATTTATACACATAATTATTTTAATTAAAATAAATTTAATCCACATTAATGGCATTTTTATGGTGGTAGAAAGTCTGCTTTATTTAAATTTTTACAGCGGATGTGGACTGGGTTGTGGAGGTAGTATACTATGTATAGGACTAATCTGAAAATAAAATACAATTATAATAACAATAAAAAATCATAAATTACATACCTCCCTCACGGTGGTATAATATTAGTAGGGAATGGGGATACGGAATATAGCACTGTTCACTGGCCACTGGCACTAAGTACTGGCACTAACTTCTGACTGTGTGCACCTGTGAAGTATAATTTATTAGTACTGCGCCAATGTATGTGCATACTACAACATATTATGATGCATTTATGCGATGCAAGATATGATGTATATTATTGAGGAAGTGTGTGGATGAGCTTTATTATCAAATTCAAATGGCAATGAATGTGGGAGGGATTTTGAGTTTTTGATATGGTGCTATGTTGAAACCAAGTATAAGAATTACGGACGGACTTTAGGAGAGTCGAGATAAAGTTACATGACACTCTTAACTACATAATTAATTGCTACATTACGCAAATGCAAATTCCAACAAAACAAGAAACAGGTGAAGAAATTAAAAATTAAAATTAATTATTTATAGTTCTTATTTTCGTATTAATTATACGTGTGTGTGTGTGGACTATGGACACATTGCAACGTAACGTACTACACGTAGGAACATAAGTGTACCTATTATGTGATACATACCATATATCACATATCATTGGGACTTGGGATATAATTAATGGGCATTTGAAAGTCATTTATTTATACACATATACATTTTTCTCGCCTCTCTATAGTCACTCTCCATAATAATCCACTGAATTGAATTGGAACTTTGGATCTAAATCTTAAAAGCATGAAGAATGAAGGGAAACTCCACGGTTTAAACTGATAGCTTTGAACATCAAGACTTACACTTATGGTTTTCAGACTCATATATATATGCAAAACTTGATAATAATTACTACAACGACCATAAGGAACTACCTGTGTAAAAAAATGAATGCTTGAATCTCGAATTCAAATTCAAATTAGGTACATATACAATAGTGAAGTATGTTGCATTGTTGCAATCATTATCATACATTTGAAACGTATCACATCCGCATAAAAACATGGCACACTCGCAGAGACATTTAATTTAATACTCAGCAGTTCGTGTAGTAATCAGCCAAGGTAAATGTAATCACAGTATGGGAGCCAAACGATACGTTTCCTTTTTTAATCTTAAACTGTAAGGGATATTTTTTTGTAAAGAAGTAAAAAGAAATTATTAAGGCCCGCACCTCACCAACACCGGCACAGTCACCGCCACCACCAACACTATGAGGACCTGCACTTGTGTCTCATTTCAATTCATTCTTTTAGCTGAGCCTTCACATTAAATGTCATCGCCATCAGAGTAAAAAAAATGTGGTAATTTCGTTAAATTAAAAATTACGCACTGTTGTTCTCTATGCCGGTGCCGGGATGGATCTGTCGGCGCCGACAAGTCACTATGTATACTGAACGAGCTGAGCAATCTAAAACTAAAACTTTGATGTTGCTATATAGCTACTTAAGTAATGCTACAATTTTGTTACAAATATAAGCTCACCCCAAGTACGTTGTGTAGTTATTTTTGAAGCTATAAATATGCAAATAATTCTATCTACAACTGTAGCAAAGTATTCACAAACGTGAGTATTTTTAAATGTATATTTGCTCAAAGTGTCTTGCAAAATGTTATTTGTTTTTCAAAAATTACTTGAAATATTAGCATTTCAAAAAAAATCTGAGCTTTTTAAATGATATTGTATTTATAATTAATGGAAATCACAAGTATTTTTAAAGTATGTAAATGGCTTATTATAGAGAATGTTAAAATGTACAAAATGCCTAGTGTTAAATTTTTCGGATAGCAGATTTTGCATTTGTAGAGCAATCTAGAAAGTACACTTGACTCAATTGCGACGAATATAACCGTAAAATATAGTTCAGTACAGTTACTAAACTCATATAAACGTGCCCGTTTGAGACATTACTAACTTTAGCTATATTATAAGAAAGAATATTATTGGCTTGTCTTTGCCACTCTGTGTTTTGCCGCTAGCCTGATGTTCAGCAGTGTCAGATGCAAAAGAGAAAGCCTACGTTCTCACTTCCCACCGAGTTGATCTGAGAGTACCAGAAACTAATAAAAAGTCAAATAATATAATAAAAATCACGGCACCTTCATCTTTCCTTTGTACAGTCTATAATAACTTAAAGACTATCACTCGGATGTGTAACAATCCAACAATACCATGTGGATAAATATTAGACATTATTATACAGTTGGAGTTGGAAAGAAGTCTAATTCAATCCAATGGTGGTCTAATTTTAATTATAATTTCATATAAAATTGAAACAGTACGATCACGATGTCCAGTAGATTCAATTTCCCCAGTCAAACTTGTGAAGGCACAGACATGCACAGGTAGTACAGATTGTAAAAGATGTATTAATGCATTTTATATAGCCATACTGAGACTGAGACGTTGACTACACTGACCCACCGGCCACCGGCACCGGCTGAAAGGCCAGAGCCGCGTAGCCGACCAACTTTGGTTTGAGTCATATTATAAGAAAAAAATACAATAGTTCCAAAGCGAAGCTTTGAAACTTGTTGTTTGTGCCAGCAGGTAGTCTTTTGACCCCTGTGTATACCGTTGTATTAGTAATTTTATGTTACAAGCTATAACAGCAAAATCAAAGATCACAGTTTTGTAGTTAATTGAGAATTTTCACGAAATTAATTCAGACATCAGGTGCATATGGTTCAAGAATTCATACAATATTAGATTAGCACAGAACCAGAGGACAAAATGCCAATAGGTTTTTTCAATAAAAGCCAAACACTTAATGTGCTTCTTAATAACACAAACCATGTGATGTAAATATGTAATTAAAATTTTGAAAACTAAATACAAAATATAATTGTATTACGCTTCTATGATGTTAAGTGATCATATTAATTTGTAGAGTTATAAATTTTGCTGTTGAAATACCTATATGCATCACATCGTCCACCTTCAAGGGCGATTAAATTCCCACATAATATGTTTTCAACAAAAAAAAGGAGAAGGATCTATTAATCTAGTGAAGCGGGCGGACGATGCGATATGCAACATTCAAAAATCTAACAACCGTATAAAACAACGACACAAGAAGCTATCTGTACAGCATAGGAGTCACAACCCTAACCATGCAATTTGAAATTAAGGTTTAATAAAAATGTTTATAAACTTGCAGAATAAAAAAATATATATATACTTTTTACAATTAAAACTTAATGTTCATAAAAAAACATGCGCACAAAATCCAAAACCCAACCCAAAGAATCATTAATTATTAAAACATTAATTAATTGAACTTGAACTGTGAAGGAAAAAAAACGAGCAAAAACAATAAAAAAAATAAAATAAACTCATCTCTTTATTTTATCAGGAAAGAACTATAGGGAACAATGAAATGATTAAAAAATATTATTAATAATTTTCATACTGAGAGTCGTAAAATGTCAAGCACTAGCAATTTAATATACATCCCTATAATCCCTATATATTGTCCGTTGTCTGTATACTCTGTACACATGTAGATATTCACAGAATCTCAAAAAGTCAAATAGATAGCCATTCCTGAGACAGGACTGTAAGATATAATGTTCATAATTAAGAATAAGGATAAGGAAGATTGTTTCCAGATTAGGAACAAGTGGGAAACATTAAGATGCTTTTAAAAAATTTAGGAATTATTATAGGAATTGGAAATACTAAAAGATGGTCTAGCAGAAAACAGACAAAGATTTTTATTCTCTATATAGATAGCTATATAGTATACCTGACCACATATCAGTATATAGTACTTTTAAAGTTTTAAAGAACCTTTTACCATTTTACACGCTACGCGCTGGAACTTGTATCCTTATATCCTTATATATACATTCAAATCATGTATATCTTTATCATATTAATTGTAAATGTAAACCAAGTAGGGAGGATTGGGCTGTTACCGTCTAATTACACATACTTGATCGAGGCATAAGATGATCATGATCATGATGATGATAATGATGGCAGTGGTTGATTAGAACGCTCGTAAATCCACTGCACTGGGACTGGCAGGACTGGCACTGGCCCCGGTCCTCTGTGTGGTGGTGTAACTATCCAATGGGCATGAAAAATGAACTCATCTTTTTTTACAATCTGTGTATATAACTTGAATTGAAACTCTTTTCTGTAATGTGTGAGCTTTTGAGCTTTAACGCAGATAAAGATGTAATACAGATATCCATGACGTGACGTGATGTGTTGCGCTATGTTGTCTTTCTATATATTATTCCATTGCTTTTTGTGTAGACTTTTCCCTTTGATTCTTCTGCCTCTGCACTGCACTGATCTCATATCTCCTCTGATTTCTACTAAAGACAAAGACAACAAAAACAAATAATATTATTATTATGATCCGATTCCTAAAAACCCAAGCTTCCAAGCCAAATGCTGATATCAGTAATGTCTACATAGTTCAAGACTCACAAAAATACTGAGTGAGACACAGAACTAGACATTCATAAAAATCTTATCGTATATTTTTTTTTTCTGTTTTAAATCCAAGTTCAAGAACTTTTCTAATTATTTCCTTTGTCACTATTATAAACTATTGCTATATTGCTGTATATACCTGAAACCTGCTGAATATTATATCTACTTTTATACAGCATGCTTTTCACATTAAAGTATTTATGCAAATACTTCTATAAGGGGGGTGTGGTCGCAACATTTAACGATCCACTTATACACTCGTATCGAAAATCAAAATGTTCGTCACTATAAGACTGCAATATGACTATAGGCTGAAAGATACCTGATGATTTTCTATACCCTATGAATGTGCGTACCTACAAGCAAACTACAAACATAATACATTGGAAAATAAATTACTTCCAAAAATATTGCATTTCTCGAGATCGTTTGGTTTGGGGAGTGATTTTGAGTAAATTATCAAAAGGTAAAAAAAATGATTTTGGCAGATGTAGTACTTAGGGCAAGACTCAAAACTCAAAGTGTAAGCTAGGCTAATTGTCCGTTTCTTATAGGATAATTTGATCAATCTGGATTCATGGTGGTGATGGTGGTTAGTCTTGATGGCTTCACTATATTGCAACAATTGCCATTACCTTTTCCTTTTCAACTTTCAAGGGCTTCGGCTCGAAGAACATCGAAAGGTAAAAAATAAAAATAAAAGGCAAGGGAAAGAAGAAGAAAAAACTGTACACATGAGTATTACATTCATTATGGAATGTGTCTTGATTAGATCATCATTCCATTTCATTGGATTTCAGATGAAAAACTGTGGCCATGTTAAATAAATAAGCGTTCGAGTTCTATACTACACGGTTCGACCGTTCGACTCTCTTTAGCTTCTGGACTCACGAATACCAAAAACCAAAACCAATAGATTGAGATTTAGAGTTATGAACATAATGTAAATAATGTAAACTGCAGTTTTTGTTGTACATGTTGCAGTATATAGGATATACCTATGCTGCGTTACATATATGTATTTAGGGAGTTATGTATTTAAGAAGGGCCTGCCTGCCTATGGACTGTTGGTTTCGGTATCAGTTTTAGTTGTGTGTTTTTGGCTGCGGGATTGCGTTTCCTAGCGTTGCTCTTCCTGACTGCTCTCATCGTCAGTAATTGTTTGAGTACCAAATAATATATTCAAGGAGTAGGCACTTGTGAAATCAACAAGTTTATAAGATACATGACATAAACTCTGGCTCGTTACGACTAATCAGTGATTATTATGTATATCCTCGTCTCCAATTTGTTTCTCTCTCCTTCTTCCTTCCTCCAGTTCACAGTCCATGTCATGCCATCAATGAAGATGATTGGGGGCTAAGTGTCTGTATTTACCTTCACAAACTAATTTTTCATCTCAACTTTATCAATTTTACCTGACACACAGTCCGTAGTCCTAATCTCAATCCCAGTGCAGGGAATATCTGCATGTCTTTATAGATATAGCTGGTTCTCTTGTGCCTACAAGTATATAATAATATGCAATGTTCATGTGTACCATTATGTTCAGTCATGAGAAGATTCAAAATAGGATATCTGCCCTTTTTAACATGTAAAAAGTTATTAATTATTAAAACATAACTTCATTATTTCTCATTGCATTTTTCCAAGTTATTACATGGATAAAATGTAAATTTTTATGATTTGTTCGTTTTTTAACGATGTGTCAATTTTTATTTAATTTTTTTGAAAATAATAATATATGAATTAATGAATTTGATGCTTTGATTTTTTTGAAATATTTTAGCGAATTGATTATTTTAAAAATGCTGGAATTGAGTTATTTGCTTGTTTGAAAATGTGTAAATTTAGTTAATTAATTGATTGAAGAAGCATAAATTTGGTTAATTGGTTTGTTTCAAAATGTGCAGTGATTTACTATTTTTGAAATTTTGAAATTAGGAGATAGCTGTGTATTTTTGAAAAAATTTGGTAGATAGAATTCCTTGTATCTATTAGAGGTTTTTTAAAAATTTGTAATGCAGTATATGTGTTATTGTGCAAAGATTCTTATTTAATACGTGAATTAGCATCTATTATGCATACTATTGGGAAGTATACACGTATTATAGGACATATCTAGATATTTAAGTTATTATTAATACTAGAAATATACGTACTGCAGATATCTCTGGTATTCTGGTATCGTTATAATTTTAATAACATGTATCACAATACCCTCAGGGAGGTTTAATCCAGACAGGGCTACAAATACAAATACAATACCTACTTACCTAGGTACCAGGTAGGCTGGAATAGAGTCTAGGTAGATAGTAGATACTTCATTTACTATCAATATGGCATGTCGAAATGTCAAAAGGATAAGAGTTACGATTAAGAGCAGAGTTTAGATTGTTTATGTTAGTAAACACATGGGAATTAGGGAATCATGAAATTTTCAAGATATGTCAAACTGGAATTTTTATAAGCATTTATTTATTTTATCCTTTCCTTCTTTTTATTTTTTTGTTTTTTTCTTGTGTTTCAATCCAATCTCCTTATATACTTATGTGCATTTCACATCCCTTTAAATCTCTCTGTTCTGACTATACAAACTTTATTTATGCTGTGTTTTCTTCCCTTTTTTATACATTATCATAATAAATGAATGAAAAGTGGAAATGGAATCACTCTGCCTTCAGTCTTTTGAGAGCTTCGTTCAATTTATTTGATGTTTATGTTTTCCTTCAATTATCCATTCAAACCTTCATACTACGTACGCATACATATACCTACAGACGAATTCTGGCTATGCAGTACGTAGTGGAACTATAGAACTGGAGAATTATATATTATAGCTTTATCATTTTATATTTTACCAACTACATTTTTCCACCAATTATCAATACATCTTTGAAGTCAAATAATTTTTAATATTTTTTTTATACATCGTAAATAATTTACGCTTTTGAATTTAGAATCAGAATTCCTAATGTGGGAATATAAATTTTAATCTACAATACTTTAGCATACTAAATTGTAATATTGGGAATTCCTTGCATTTTTGAATCTTGTATGAAATTCCAAACATTATATTTCATTAGAAATACAGAGAAAAGAAATTCCATTGGGAAGCTGAAGACCTGCTGAATCTTCAGAAATTCGAAAGAAGTTGCAAAAAATTATGATTTTCAAAATGTTTATAAATTTTTGAAGCCAATTTTATCTACAAAAATTAATTTATGTACTATTTAAATTAAAAATTGTTCTCAAATCTAAATTTTTATTAAATAATAAAAATGCTGTAAAGTTTGACTTGGTTTGAATTTTTGTTTGACCATATCACGCAAGCTGCAGCAGATCGCAGACGCAACAAATGGATTTATGAGTTAAAAGACGAGAGTGTGTGCGAGATCGAGAAGCCCTCGCAGATATGCCAGACGCTCAAATAAGGAGGCTGTTGTATGTTTTTGTTGGAGATTGGGGAGAGACACGCATGTTACATAACCACAAGGCTGCGATGCTGTATGTCTTACCATTCAGGATTGAGTAACCCAGTGATTGAGATTTTGGTGCCTGCCCTGGAAATATAATATAGTTTCATGGAAAAGCTTTACTGGTCCGCTTGAGCAGATGAGAAGGTGGGGATTTGAGACGGGGAGAGAAAAAAAAACGGAGGAGGATATTACATCTATACAGAAGATCCATGACATGACTTTAACAAGCAAAAAGTAAGGAGCCAAAAGGCATATAGAAAATATACATAAACAGAAAAAAAAGGTAAGCAGTATAAAGGCAGAGGCACATTTACTACTACACAGTACATACACAACATACGGATAATATTATGAGTTTGGTTTGCCCATCGTTGTTGGCGTTTTAGATTCGTGGAGAGTGGTACAAAAGCATCTTTCCTTCTGTCGCTCCCTGCCCCGCCTCCTTCATGAAGTCATATCATATCTGAGAAGATAAATGATAAAACATGGATGAACTAATGAAGCGTGAAACGTACGTTCTCTTTCCTTGAGTTACTATCGGTATTACTCTGTTATTAACTTTGGTGTCATTGCAAAATGGAAAAAGAAATGAGAATAAAAAATAATTATCTCAAAAAATGTCTATAACAGAGAGAAGGAAAAAAAAATGACAACAAAACAAAGACAAAAAACAATAATAATAACAACAGCATTACAAACTAACTAACAAATACACTTTACTTTTATTTTATACCTCTTTGCATTATTTGACTCGCTCTTGTTTCTAAATACAATCTACAATTCCAATTAGATTTGGTTTAATGATGTCATGCCATAATTAGAACATAATCAGCTCCAACCATCTTTTGATTCCTTTTGATATATTATATGTATTTTGCCTTGCCATTTTTTTGTGTTACTGTGAGCTATAGTTTTTTAATGTGCTCAAAATGCTTTTTCTATGTTACTTTATATTTTATCATGAGAGATCAAACCATTAAAATTTAGATATAAAATAAAATACAGACGTTCAACATACGTTCCTATTGTTTGTCGGAGGGTGCAAAGTTCCCAGTAATAATATTATATAGTATTATCAGCCCTAATAATTATTCTTGCTTTGTAACTTAACTTAAAGTGTAGAGCTTAGAGGATCCCTATATATATGCTATAAGGAACATATTATGTACATTTTTCAATTCTTAGTATTCTACGTAATATGGTAAAGCCCTCTACTTACGTCTACGTTTTCACCACCACGTACGCACACAAAAGCCGACCCAAGCTTTATTATAAGCCAAAGCAAAGTCGAAGCCGAAGCTGGCCACGGCCACAATTCAGACGCCCGTTAATGCTGGCCTATTAATGACAGTAAAGTTTTCCAAGACCTCAACTCGGGAAGTTGCATATCGTCTGTGAAGAACCAAAATGACCCATATCCATATTTAGCTAAAAACAATATCAAATATCTACAAAAATATTCAAATATGTCTTGAGAGCATTTAAATAGAATATTTTGCTTTTTTAAAAAACATGGAATTAGAACATTTTGCACCTTTTCGAAAACATGGAATTAGAACATTTTGCA